>JAOBYE010206325.1:0-13453 GCA_025403585.1 Parazoanthus swiftii
CCAGCGATCTAGTTTCGCCGCCCATTCTCCCTATCGCCCAGGCCAAAGTTTTAAAACCATGTCATATAGCCTGCGTAGCTCGGCGTTCCAGTCAGTCGAGAGGGAGACAACTTCGCCGCTCGTTTCTCCCTTCTCGATTGCCGACTGGAACGCCGAGCTACGCAAGCTCAGTATGTCATACAAGCCACATAAAAACAATTATTTGGTTGGGATGTTATGGTCGGGCGCGAGCGGTTATTATTTTTATCGATTTGTTTATTTAAAAAAACACCCCAAAGTTGAAGGGAGCTAGAGGAGGGGGTTCTTTTTATGCACACAACAGGTATCAATATAATTGAGTCCGATATGTATAGGAACAAATCATGTGAGGTAGCTTTATTTCATTCCTACAGCTATTCTTAACTAGTTGGCACAAGTCTTTTATTATTCAATCCTTCGCGTACACAATAACGTAAAACTGATAGTTGCAGCTTGAAAATAAGGCCAAATAAAGCTGAATAAGCCATAATCCCCGCGGTTTCTCATTAGAATTTTCCTAAAAAGTAGTTGAGGCATTCGGATTTTTTTGCTAATGATAGTAAACAAGAATTCAGTTGGGCAAACACTCTTGCAACCCTTAACTTTACTTACAAACCACAAGAATTGCATCATGATTAACATAACATCTGCCATCATTCTTTGGCCATTCGTTATCTTCCATCGCCATGCGAGGCACGTATTCATTTTTTGGTGCAAGACTTACATAAAATCTAAATTTAATCGTGCTAGTGTGAATATAGACAACAAGATGTTGAAAATTTTAATTTTCTCTTATTTTTTGCTATTTTTTTTTTAAAAAAATGAAAAATGCCGTGGCTACTCCGCTTGAAATGTGGGCCGCTGATGAGAAACCGGGAGTTTATTCTATTTGGCCCAAGGCGAACGACGTACTGGCTCTCTACATAAAAAATCGTGTGTCTCTAAGACAACTACTTCACTGTACGGACAAAGTAAGCAAACGCCAAAGCACGTAAGCAACATATTAAACTGAAGCACTACATCTTTGGCCTTCTTTCCCAGCCGGTTTCGCGATCGCAGAGCAAATGCATGTCTTATTGAAGACAATCAGCCGCTGATTTATAAATATTGACTAACCTCAAGGCTCATGATCGGAAGCCAAAAACATGTAAATGGCGAGGAACTTTTATATAAACACGGGATCATTTTAAAAGAAAAAAGTATGAGAAAAAATTTAAAAAATCATGGTCGGGCGGAGATGCAAACCAACTAATTTTTATGATTTGGCCTAATAATCTACAATAATATATGCCTATATGGCAAATACAAGCAATACTAGTAAAAAATTAAACACAGGATAAATATAACTAAGTGCTAAACAAAAAGGAGAACATCCAAAAAGCCACCAACTCGCCTCCAGCAGTTTCTGAGTTGGAAACGCGTGGACGATGCGAAAGAATTGACTAGTTTGAAATTGCTGTCCCCGGAACCTTGACTTCCATATTGACTTTTTGACTTGCTTTGATAGTTTTGCATGTAGGCTAACCCATCATGTTTGACTTTTATTGAACAAACGCGATGAAAAACATTTCATTGCAGTGCTGGTAACATGCGTTGAGCTCAAAATCTGACAATTTAAGATCTTAGGTTCATGTGTCATCGCAGTCAGTAGGTTGAGAGCTATAGATGTGTCTTTATGTGTATCCCGAGAACAGAAAAAATCGAATTCAAGTTTCACGTTGAAGAGTTTGAATGCTTGATAGTCTCAAGCTAAAGACTGGAAAATGGAATGTTTGACTGACTCAAAGTAGTTCTGGCACCTAAAATCCTTTTAAACTTAAGCAGGAAGTTGAAGTGGGAGGATAATAAATATTGCCTCCAGCGATCACTGTTAACCTCCTGAAGGATTTAAAAGATTTGTTTATCACCGCTTTTCAAAACAAGACGATTTCATCAACATACTTATATCTGTAAGAATCATCAAAGGATTCGGAATATATTTGAGAGTTTAGCAGCTCCGAAACTTAACGAGTAAAACGTTCTAAGCAAGCAATACCTAGAGTCAAAGTACTGCTTTTAAAATTACTTATTCAGTGGTGTTAAAAGGGCAAATGAATTATTAATTCATATAATTTTCCGCTGTGCTAGTCTGCGACATATCTCTTTCAGCAACAAATTGTTAGTACTAGTAGGTGGCTGTTGAAGCTTTAAAATCTGAAATATGTATTGACATTAAAGTCGCATTTATAGCACTGCAAACAAATAGTGTCTAGGCCAATAATCAACTCAAGCTGAGAAATGGTTGTTTTTAAAGAATAAAATCCTTTTCCAGTTTTTTTTTTTAAAAATCTAAAATGTAGTTCAGGTGTCGCACGAAATTGGCTGCACGCGACAATCTGCGAACTTTTCATATATAATGTAGCAGTTTGTTCTCACATACAAACTGAACGGCTCTTGAGATTATTGTTATAATCTGTAACAGTAAAAACATAACTTGCAACCAAAAAAAAACATAATAAAAACAACTTAAGACATCATAATATTTTCATTAATTTAGATCGTCAACCTTTGAACTCATTTTTCACCTCGGTTGAACTCTGATCCAGTTTATATTTCTTTATGCAAAGAACGTTACATCAAAGCCATTTCGTTATCGGCGCTCTGTTTTCTTTTGATGCTGGATGAGCGGCGTTTGAAACTTGACCGGAAGCTTGAATTTGGTGTCCGACGCCGTGAAAAAGAATTTCGAATGGCTGTTCGGTATTTATTCCCGGCCAGTCCGTAAACAACCGGGTGGCAGGCGCAATTGAAGAACGCGAACCACACAGCCACAATGTAAGCGATGTTCACAGTGCGGCTTTCCAGTTTGCCGACATCGCTAAGCTGAACCCATAGTTGGAAGACATGAAGTGGACTCGAGCAAAGAGCAAAACTGACAAAAATCAGAACAAGCATGTTCATTGCTTTTTTCTTTCTCGCCATTTTAGTGTCGGATTTTAATACTTTCATAAAATTTTGCTTGATATCGCTGGAATTTTTTTCTCTACATCTCATCGGCGTTCTAACGGAGCGGATTCGCGTGATTGTCAATGCGTGTAAAATGAACATAAAGAATAAAGGCACGAAAAAGAGAACTATGGAGTGTGCTACCGTGTACCTCCGGTGAACTTCCCAGTCAGGCCAATTCTCCATGCAATAAGACTTTCCCCCAAGCACACGAACCTCTCGATAATTGATAAGCACCGAGGACTGAAGAATTCCGAAAATCCAAGTTGCAAGTAAAAACCACTTGATGTGCTTGGCCTTGTCACGAAGAAAAAATGGAAACCACACCATCAGAAATTTCTCCACACTGATAATCACGAGGCTTAGAACCGATGCATCAAGGGCTATATTTTGTATAAAGCTCACGAGCTTGCAAGTAACCCGTCCAAAGATCCACTCCTCCGCGACATAAAGGTCTACTGTGACTACAGGCATGCAGAAAACAGTGACAAGGAGATCGGCAATGGACAAGTTCATGATGGAGTAGTTGGTCGAGTTTCTGAGTTGACGGTTTTTCATAATCAAGATGCAGACGAATGTATTACCGATAAGCGAACCAACAAAGGTGACGCTTAAGGAAGCCACAACAGCCCAAAGCTCTGTATCTGTGAAGAGGCATTTGATTTCAAAACATCCACGTGTGCTGGAAGAATTGCTGAAGTTACCAGTGGTATTTTGTTCCAAGCTCGGCATTTGACTGAGCTGTGGTTCTTCTCCTGGGATTATGAACTTTAACTTTGTTTCTGCACTTCAGATCTCAATATTTAAACGTTGCTGAACAATTTTATAGTGGCAAATTTGTTCGGTTTTCCGAGCCAGTCAGGTCCGTTAGCTTTGATCATACGCAGCTTGTAGTTATGACTTTGTTGTGCACCTTCGCACAACAGAATACTAGTGATCGACAGCGTTAGTGGCTGGTCGCTTTAGACGGCCAGCTGATTAAATTTCCTTTAACCATAAGACAGATAAATTTTCTTGTCTAAATAAACTCCCTGGGGGTTGATTTGTAATATTGACATCCAATTCCAAATGATTTTGTTTTACAAAAAATCGCTGGATTTCAAGTCACTGCCACCACTAAAATAGGTAATTGCTCTAAGGCTAATAGGATGTTGACAACCCACTCCCAGTGCAGGAGGGCCGGAATTCTTGCTATCAGCTTTTGACTATACCAACAAGGTTTTTACACAAGAATTTTCTTTTTAGTGGCGCTGATAACATCTTGACCAGAAATTGGCTGACGCATACTGTCATACGTGAAAAAAAAATGAAACAAGTATCACGCTCAGATATTAAAGGAAGCGATAAAACTTCTGATGATAAGAAAAATAAAGAGCATGCAGTGAACGTGGGGATTTCTGAACATGGCTAGAGGACCTTTTGCGTTAAACTAACCCCTCACTGCAACACAAAATCAGTGTTGTCAGATTCTGCCTCCGGATATGTGTTTGTGGTAGCATTACGCTTTGCCACGGTTGTGCCATTTGAAACCGAACTGCAATTTTCAATTATCTTATCCTCTGAGCTGCACTGAGATAAGGCGGTAAAACTCGTGATCCACCAAGCTTTGTTGCAAAAATGAACACATAAAAACTGTTTCTTTTTTGTATTTTAGGAAGAAATTGTGCTGATACTGAAAAATACTGGGAATAATCAATAAGAGTACGAAAAAGCCCAAGAATTGGAATGAGATTCAGAGACAAGAAAAAGCGTGACGAGCTGAACACGAGCGACATTATATTAACGATAAATGACTCGATAAAGACTAGCAACAAGTATCCGTGAAATACGAACAGGAGTTTTTACAGGATTGAAAAAGGAAAACGAAGATGAGATGCATATAAAAATATATACTTGTTTTTTTCCCTACGGATACAAATTGGTGTAATTTAAAGATAATGATGACCTTAATAAATTATGATGTACATATATATATATACGATTGGCGAATACTGCTAAAGAGGAATTTTGTATTTGGTTGGGTGACGGTTAATGAAGAGACTCTAAAATACTCAGGGCTCTACTAGGTTTGAATAAAGATGTTTTACTATAAATGACTGTTTTCATATTTTTCTGAATTTTAATTTAAAGCGATTGAGTGTCAAGCAGGTGATGTCAAACCCTAGCGCGGTGAGATTGTTTTCGCACGGCCGCACTGATGATATGAGGTTTGTTAAACCGAGAACGTCCTTTTTTTTCGACAGCTTCGCGGTTAAACTTGTGAGATCAAATTTTCACAGAAGCTCTCATTTGACGAGGCAATAAATTTTTTCTGAGTTTACATTCATATCCTATACATGTAATTTTTGATGGTGATTGCTTCAACAACTTGAGCTCAGCTAGATCGTAATAATATTATCTTCAGGACAAGCCTACCACAATCATGAGCTATTTCGAAAGCTTTTGGTGGTATATTTTTTGAAAAAGGTGACACAGTTGATAAATTATTAACAGTATTTATCTTTTTCTTTATCTTTTATTTTTCACAGCGAGTTTATTTGCACGTATAATGAGTATGGAAGCCCTCCATCTGGTCATCGGTAGTAGTTTTCAACAACACGCGAGTCTGGAAATGATTAATGAATTAGAATTAACTTCAGCGTTCACCTCAGTAATGTCGAAGACTGTGTTATTTATAAATAAAAATTGAAGACCAGAAATTTTGGAAACACAGAAAGCTGTCTTCGTGGAAACACTATAACCAAGTTGGCTATCCGGAAACAAATTTTAAAATTTCAGTTTTTCAATTAGTCCACTTTCCGCCAAGTATTACGTTCACTTAAAATGAAACGATAACACACGAAGTCTCGCGTTTCGCGTTTCTAAGTACACATTTAAAAGGATATGTCTTGGCAATTAGCTTTAGTTGACGCGAACCCTTAGCTGCAGTGCAAAGTGACTCTCTTTTTGATTTTTACAACGGCTACGCAGTCTTTTTTTTTATCCTCTCCTCTCAATAATTAGTCGATAAACTCTGTTTTACTTTAAACAGTTAATATACAAAAACCCTTACCCGCAGTTAGCAATGCTAAATGAGACAGGAAGCAAAACCGGCACAAATTAAAGTTATAGTTTTAGGGTTTAATAAATAAGGAGGGGCATGTAACAAGCAAAGTTAACCAGCTTTAATTTAGAAAACATAAAGCTATAAAATAAACCTTTGATGCATGGTAGCAACCTCTTGCAAAAAACTGAATCTCTGGTAATTCGTGATGCAAGTTTCTTCTCGAGTTGGAAACAGCGACTTTTCACTAAATCATCTTATCCTGCCGAGGCTGCCGAATGTTCAGTGAGATCAAAGGCGGAACTAAACTCATGGTTCATCGATCATCAAGCTAAAAACCGCCACTTTCATTTTATTGTGGAAAAAGTTATGGGAGTATAAATATTTAGCCATATTTCAGGATTAAGAGTTAGAACAAAACCAAAGACAAAGCAAAAACGACAAAGTCCGATCCCACGCGATTACCTTGACATGGGTGGTCTAAAGATTGGAGTTCGACATTGGAAATACTTTAATACGGTGAGCGACTACGAGTCGCGTTGAAGGAAAACAAAAGGATATGGATATGTTATCTCGGATACAAGTGGGAACATTGTAATAATAATAATGATACAAGTCATCATGCTGCTGAAGAAGAATGCAGTTGGACGGGACGAAAAACCATACCTCAAGCCTTAAGAAAAACGTTAAATAAGAAATGATTTTTGCAGGTTTATTTATTAAAGGTTTTAAGGCTTATGCAGCGCCCAACCAGTTGTTCCGAGGTATTTTACAATACAGTGGCCAGTTTGTTGCTGACTTACCACGAGGTGCCGTGAGATCGCTTTAGCATGGCAAATATGATGTAATCTCTGCTCTACAAAAGAAGAAATACTTTTTAATAACTGTTATCTTCGCTCTTCAACGTTTCCGCTTTCCGTTTCCACTCAAGCTTCTACACTCCAGATCACGTTTGATTGATAAACTTTTTGAAAACTATTGCTGGCTCGCTTTAGAATTAGGCAAACTTTTTCGCATATATAATTTACAATATTTTTCACAACTTTTTTCTATCATGATTTATTGATCTTCGACCGTCATATTGTGTTTGTAATCAGTGTTTTCGGTTAATCAAAGTTTTTCGTGATGAAAAATGAATTTTAATATACATGTAGTCACGTCAAAACAGACACTATCACTGATCATGCCGTGTTCTGGTTTCTCGACTATAGACACCAAAAGTTACTTGTATCTAACCACACACGCGCATATATATCATACACACATGTTCAAAGTACTCAATAAGAGTGAAATAACAGGTGACTATTTATAAAGCTTTTAGAACACTTTATCAAGAAGGCATGTTTCCAAATTTGTTTCTTAAGGGTGTCAGTTCCGGGTGAATGGTTTTTCCTGTCAGAAGTTCAGAAAAATTGAAAACACATTGATTAAATGTTTTAAGACGAAACACTGGCTTTGCCAGGAATTTTGTTGGAAGAACACACTTTTCTGGAGGGCTTGTAGGCTTGCAGCAAGTGCCCAAGTGTAAGTCCAAAAGTTATCGGGAGCATTCTTGGTCTGTCGTTGACTTGTATGTTTGGTGTTATACGAGCAGCTAAACATTTTAAGTTGGATGCAGACACCATAAATTGGTTTTGAATAACAGAATTAATTATACCCACTTTAAAATCACCGGTGGTTCCTGCATTCTGATTGGTTCCCAACAGAGGTGATTACAGAATAAATCGCACTGTTTTTGAGTTCGTAATCGCATTGTTTTGATTAATTAAAGCAGTAGAAAGCAAAGTAGAAAAAGCCGAAGCAATTAATTGATTTCAAACGTTAACTAAAAACAATAAAATTTGCTTTTAAAAAAGAGATTTCAAAATGGCTACTAGTGATTATTGAACTTCGTGTCATGTAATTCTTGTTTGAAACCATACTTGTGACTTCAAGCGCGCTGTGCACTCGTTCAATTTTGAATCACGCGCATGATTTGATACCAAACTGCACTCCACTTAGCTCAGTTACCTTTATTGATATGTATAAAAAGAAATGAAAGTAATTCAGAAAAGACATATGATTTTCAATACGAATACAATTTTCATAATTAGGAATTGATAAACTTGTACCTGCGTATAATAGTCCTTTTTAATGACACAGAAGAAAATTTTAACTTTTCTATATTACAAACGTACAATGTTTCATTCGTTAGTGAAACACGATTTTCTTAATAACAGCGGTATTATTAATGGTTAGAACTGTGAAAAAGAAACTTTTAGCTTACCTGAAATGTTTGCAAGGCATGTATTGATGTAACAGTCAAATAGATGTGACTATACTAAATACTATTTAAATATCTTTAAATTGTACCTAAATTGAATGCGATATATTTTATTTCATTCTGAGAATGTTGTCTTTTTCACACTAACTAGTAAATACCTTGTCCAAAAGTTCCGAAAATTACCCTTTTCCAGACCAAATGGATGTTAAAAGAATATATACCCTTAGGCCGAGCGATACACATCCGGGTAAATACCACAGTTCAGTTAATACATATACATTTTGGCCTGGTTGTACTTTTATCAGTCAAACCATTTTTGCTCCAAAAAGGCCTTTCTTTCCAAGTAGATAGATGTCAATGTATTTATGTCTTGTCTTTAGAACAGCTATTTAGTAATGTATGTACACCTCAAAAAGACTGAATGGTTCCTGACTTAGTGCTAATGTCTGTCTTTTTTTTAACCATATTGATAATTGGTTCTTCTTTGATCTGATTTCTTTGTCTTTAAAGAAGACAAAAGCTTCTTATAGTTACATGCTCGTTCCGGTTGTTAATAATGTTGACACTCTTGATGAATGCGCCAACATGACGAGCTTACGAAAATCGTGTTGTCTGAATTGAATTTGATATATTAAAACCAGTTAAAAGGTCATTTTGACCGCAGGCTGATGACCAAAAAGAACAGCTCATCGGTTAAAAAGTACATGTTAATGCGAAGAAATATGTTTCAAAAAAACCTTGACGAAACTAACAATCGGTTTTTAGGTTTTGAACTTGTTTTGTTTAGGGGGGTCCGTTCCTCTCGTACTGAAAAGAAGAAAAAGGGAAGTCATTTCATAGCTTTAGTCTGATTGCCTAATTTTTAGACTCAGTAGACAGTTCGTCTCGTACACAGACTGTACATGTGCGTGTGGGCGTTATGGTAAGCTCATGGATTCAAACAGGACCTTTAAAAACTGAAAGATTTAGATCTTGTTGATTACATTTCTTTATCGACGAGTGATTTTGTAATCTATTGTTAAAACGCTTTTTAAAACTCCGGAAAGGATAGTCACATGCATTGGTCCATAATCATATAAAGGAGATAGAATCATTTTAAACCTGGTCGGCCTAGCTCTGATTGGCGCTTGAAAAATTGGGTCCTGCGGGCCAAAGTTTTCTAATCATTGCGAAATTTTCCATTTACGATATACAAGTTTATAGTTACTGGAACAACGTTAATTCATAAGACATTGAGTCTCGAATTTGCTTGAATGCTAGGACTGAGTTTGTTTGTAAGAACCAGTAAAATAGTCCAACTGCTGTCAGATTAAACAGTTTTTAAAACTATTATTTATCAAATATCCAATATCTCTACATCAAAAACAATGTCCACACAATTTTACAGAGCTCAGCTTGAAAGTTTCGGTATTTGCAAACTCAGTGATGTATAGACCACAAAAACTGGAAAAGAAGGTTTCATTTACAATTAATCAGTATATATAATACTAGAATGGACTTTAACCGGATTACAGTTTTATATATGTATCCCACGTATAAAGCCTGTAATTAAGAGACCGGGTGAGCAGCTGGAGGTTATTAGTTGTAGAACAACTTAGAAAAACTGCTGCTCAATGGATCTTAGCACTTTTGTTTTATATTTAATACTACTTCGCATGTGCGTTTCTTATCAAGTTAAGAACCTCCTTACGATTTTACCTTAAATGGTTAAGTAGGCTCTTATGTATTCTGTTTGCGTAAAATTAAAAACTCAGCCTAATCTTTAGGATTTTGCTGGTTAATAAATTAATTCTTCTATTCGGGATTTTACGAATTTCATAATGAAGTTATTATGATTATAAACGAAGACAAACAAGAACAAGCAACTTAGAGTGAATTTGCCTCAAAAATATAACTGAAGCTACTTAAGCAATATGTGTTACTTATGTTATTACGTTTATGTCAAAAGCTAAAAGTCGCTGAACTTTATATTTAAACTCCACCCGCGGCAGTTGAGGTCTTCCCCCATAGCCTCTTAAAGTCTTGTGAAAGATGAACTTTCTAAGTGTCCTTCATAATTGCTGCTCTCAGTTTAGAGCGGTGAAATTTTACTTGCAGACTTCTCACAGATCGGGTCTGGCTGGATTTGCGGCTGAGAATCGAGACCTCTCTCCTGAGAGCTAACTTGTATTTTTTTGACAGGAGTCCATAGATGAAGGGATGAGTGGCGAGGTTGAAAAAGAACAGCCACAATGTCACGGCATGCAAATGGAAGGCAGTGTCATTGCCAAGCAATTGCGGATTGATGTGTACGATCAGTTGGTAGGCCTCAAGCGGGGTCATGAAAACTGCGAATGACAGTGCAATCATGAGCAATGCTTTCACGGCCTCCGCTCTGTGGCGGTGTTTGTTGAGGTTGAGCCGCTGCGCACTTCCAAACCGCTCGTGAAGCGGCTGCGATTTTTTACCTTTAAGTTTGATGATTATGATAGTGTGTAAGGTAAAGATGATGACGAGGGGAACGAAGTAGAATATCGCAATGTTCATGATGAGAAAGGGCTTGTTTTCTTCGAGGTTCCAGCTTTCAATACAGTATTTCTTACCAAAATGAGCTACCACTTTTTTCTCTGCCATGACCGTGTAATAACTGGCGTCCACAGTTGCGACCACCCACCCAAGAACGATTCCAACTTTCACAAACGAAGTTTTCCAGTGGAATTTGAAGGGAAAGCAAACGGCAATGAATTTCTCGGTGCTTATTACTGTCAAGTTAATAATGGCGGCGAACAGGGCCACGTTAAGAATGAAAGGAACCCCGCGGCAGACTGCTTCCCCAAAGGGCCAGCTCTCCAAAGTAAAGATCTGAACAACCAAGACAGGCATGCAAAACACCGCCACCATCATATCAGACACGGCAAGGCTTAGAATGGAAAACCACGTGGAACGTCTCTTCTGCTTTCGTTCTTTGAAAATCAGATAACAGAGTAGCGAGTTCCCGCAAAGGATGACGAGAAAAACGATGGCAAGGGAAAGGACGATGGCAATCTTCTCTCCTACAGAATAACGACACGCGTGAAGGATACATGGAGGCTGTTGGAAGTTTGTCGAAGGAGGATGTTCTGTCGCGCTTTGGTTTTCACTTGCGTTCCCAAGGAGTCTTGCCATGATTGCAGAACTTAGGATCTATTCTCGTCACTAGTTTTGTTGCTTCCAAGGTTTCGGGCGTGTGACTTATGTTTCAGCACGGGTCAAATGATAAACGCGACGGGTTAATTGACTTCTATTTGTACTCCAGACATTCCTTTTGGAAGTAAAAAGGGAGAACAGAAGGAGCGGCGGCTAGCCACACAATCACTTCAGGGGGGAACACTCAGCACAAAACTGACGCACGCTGGGTTTTGTTCTGCGCCCGCGATATGGGCGGTCTGCATTCATGGATGAGTTTGTTTAACACGGTAACTGCAAGGGGTATTAAACACAACAAAAATGTTAAACAAACTTTTACATACATACAGTTTAAGAAAGAAAACCTAACTTGGAGTTGTAGTGTTTTGCTCAGATTAAATGTTTCAGTTCAGACGACAAGCACAAGTGTTTAGCCGGAGACAAAAAACAGTGTTAAGTATCCAGAAATAATTTCAAGTTATTTGCAAATTTAAAAATCATTTGTTGACTCAAAAACAATTAAAGCTTGCCATTTTGTGGAACTGAATTTTTCGATTCACTAGGAAAGTGAACTTCTATAAAATAAGCTATATGTTCGGATTGGATACTGTGTATAAGCCCCATGCAGAACTTTATGTATCGCTTACAGAATACTGAAGTGAACAGCGTGTTGCAAGTTTAACTGCGTCACTTTCATTTTCTTCTGTTAGTGCTTTAGTTAAAATTTAAGGCCAAACTGCTGACACTGAAGATATAGCGACCTAATTCAATTAAAGTCTAAAGGAGATTATGACACATCGAACGAAACTTGATTTGGTTGGAACAAAACCATAAAAATAATCAAACGATTGGCTTTCAATGAATCACTAGTTGTGTTTACCTGAAATATTTCAATTTAGGAAAAGGGACAATTAAAATTTAATTAAGTTTCAGTTTCAGTTTTCAACGTGTTTTGCACACGTTTTTCCGGTTATAATGACCAATTATGCTATCTGTAACTGATTTTAACTAACATGATTTCGCCCGATGCATTGAATTGGCCATAAGACTGTAAGGTCCAGTTCAAAACGTCGAGCTTCACGTGTGCCGACTCTAACGTCAGTGTTAACTACATGTAAAGTTCGATGTCTGAATCAACTAAGTTCGATACTTTTTTTATTTGGGTCGACCTTGCGCTTTACATGTACCTAATATAGTGTATATAGTACGTATAAATTATATAAGCTATACATTACCCACAAATCTGTACTGAAGACATGCGCAAAAAACCTACATTCGCACAAAATGGCGGGGAAAGAAATAGAATATTTGCTTATCGTGCTTCAAAACTTGCTTGTCCATTACGACTTAAAAGAAAACGAAAAGTCGCTCTCGAGACATGCAAGGTTTTCTTAAAACGACGAAAGGAATAGCTTTAAGCCAAACCTTACGGCGAAAAACACCAAACCTTATGGCGGAAAACATACCATATCAACTTTTGTTGATCAATACTCATTTTCAGCTTACTCGCTAACGAAGAAAAAATAGTTTTCTTTAAAACCTGTCTTCCAGTGTTTATCACTGTTTATCAGAATAGCTATTCCAAACCTGCTGCTACCAACCTTGATATCAGCTAGTTCGAGAAGCGGAAAGATCGTGGACAAGCTCGCGGGACATGTGCTATAGTATTTAACAGCCGTCGTCATCTTGCTACAAGATATTTTAAAGTGGTCATGCATACTGAGTCCTCGTCTTTTGTTGTTGCGGAAGAGGCTTGCAAGGTATAGATGGTTTCTCTTTGTATCCGCCATAATTGAAAAAAAACGCGCGAAACACAAGCGGGGTCTGCGGACAAAGTAATTAAGAAAGCAGAAACAGTTAAATTCGACTCTAATAGATTCGACGTCTAAGTCAAATGTCGAACTTAACTATTTAGGTCGACCCAAATAACCACAAGCTTCGGCACATTTATATGTAAAGTTCTACGTTTCAGATTAAACTGGGCCTAAGTCTAAGTCTAA
>JAOBYE010206436.1:0-17239 GCA_025403585.1 Parazoanthus swiftii
TATATAGAAAGAGTGGAGCTCAGTTGGGAGAATTTACCATCACACCATTTGTCGTGTTTGGGGCTTAAAGGGTTAATGAGTATGAGAACTAAAAAACAACTTTTAAGAACTTTTTATGAAGATTCAATCAATAGAAACATTTGGGCTCACACTCAAGAATATTTGTTTTGTCCGACAAAAACGACAGGTTATGCATCTTTCTTCGCCCATTTCAAAGTTTGCTGGGTTTCAAACCAACTGTGGTTTCGTTAATTTTAACAGGCACCGTGATCAGTGCTCCCCAGTACTATTTACAATGACGTACAGTGTACATATGCCGTAGTAGTACAAAGCCCTCTTTTTCCAAACTTTCTCACTGAACTTTAGCATAACAATGCACATGTGTATGTTGTTCTCTTTGTTAAATTCATCAAAAGGACGAACTTCAAGGCATCAAGGGCCAGGTCCTACACATACGGATATTTCCCGAAATGGTTTTGGGGTTTTAGTTTGGTTTTACTGTACATTTACATTGTTTGAAAATTTTACTTTGGTACAATAGGTTGGGCTCATGATTTATGCTAACATGTTTCTTTTGTCCAGTTACAAGTGGAAGGTTCCCTTGACATTCCGTACTGATACTAGTTCCAAAAAGAACCTAGTGTGGATGGACAACCAAGGACACTCAAGTAAGTGTTGTGTACATGTTTATGTAATCCTCCAGTGTGATTCTTGCAGCATTGTGTAGTAAGGTTGAATCGTGACAATTTGAGAGTAACGATGGTGTAAAGCAGCCAGCTTTTTTGTCAGACTACCTTTGCTTTTTTTTAATATCAAAGCACTACTGTGTACTTATCTATGGGCTTACAAGTTTCCATACTGTCTGCAAAAGCAAAATTCAACACAGGTTTTGACTCTTAGAGTGCGACTGCAGAAACCATGAAAGCAAGTGACCAGTGGTTTTCTTCACAAGTTCAAAATGCGACCGATTTGTAGCCGCACTGTGAAAGAACAGAAATCTTTATTTCTTTTGCAAGCCTTTTGTTTTCAGTACTAGTCTTCTTAGGGGGAGTTTCGACATAAAAGGGCTGCCGTGAGGCTCTCCTTTATTTCACACTTTGAGGCTCAAAGTGAAAATGACAGGAAATTATCATCCCATGTGAGAACTATTGTCAGATTTGCAGTTTTTTGACAAATAATTGATATTTTGTTTAAGGTTTAAGTTTTGAGGTACCCAAGGGCACTGGTTGGATAAAAGCCAATGTTGACCAGTATGGTTACTACAGAGTGAATTATGATTCGGAGAACTGGCAGAAATTGACAGACCAACTCAATAGCAATCATAAGGTGGGTTCCACATGTCGATATCTCTAGCTTTGGAGAGAGCTAAACAAAACGTTAGTTTTGCATTTAACCAGGAAGACATCTTTTTGTCGCAAGTAGAGACACCCCAACAGCACGTAGATATAATAAGAACCTCTGAAAACATAAGACTAAGAAGAACCTTATTTACAGTCCTCCTGATTTTTGTCTAATCAGTTTCAGTTGCGCAACTCATCCTCTTTTGAACTTCAAAATGACCTCACAATCTTGAATTTAGGTTTGCACCTGGCATTATTTAGCTATGTCCAGTGTATATCAGTGTGTAGATTTTTCAGTACATGAGTAGTATAGTAGGTATGAAATTAGCCGGGGTTTGAGGGGCCTTCATACTGAAATATTTTTAGGATGACGTCTTAGCTCACGAATAATGCATACTACATACTGTACGTTATTTATTTTGTATTTCAAACTCATGAATGCGATGGGGAGCCAGTGGGAAGGAATATATATTTTTTTTTGTTATCCAGACTTGTGAAAAAATAAGGTGCCCGCTTATATTATTTTGTTGTTCTTGGACAGACCTTATCATGGTACATGAAAACCTGATCCAAACATGGAAATAAGTGTTTAAACTTTAACATAAAATATGGAGAACCGGTACATTTCCATTTTGCTTAATAAATTTATTAACCAGCTATTTTCTGCCCCAGGCCCTGACTCCCGCTGACCGAGCAGGCCTTCTCGATGATGCTTTCAGTCTCGCAAGGTACTGGCGATAGTTGTTTGACCCTTGTGTCTAAGAATGTTCATGTAAGCCCCTTAATTTAGGGATGCTTAACGTTTTATCGAAATAATCCAGTTTGTAGTCGTATTCACAGTTCCGCTGATTGCTATGACCGTAGAATAGTTTCTACAGCGTTTGCCTCGACTTAGTGTTGAACTACATAAATACCAGCGAGAACGACTAGAAGTCTGAGCCTCCAACAGTACACAGAGTTTTAATCGGATCATATCTAAATTTGTATTTATTACTATTTAACATCAGTTCAAAGCTAGTGCTATGAAAACGAGTCTGTAGTCATTGTAATCGGCGGCTACGAATTCCAGCACAGTTACGACGACATTTCAGCTTCAATTTAAAGAATCAAACTTTTGAATTATAGCAACATAGTACCATAGTACCACAGTTGATGAAGATTCGCAAATATTTGAAAGCTTTTGGAGATGATTGCGAGGAGAAAAGTGGGTGGAGAAGTTGTTGATTTTGAAAGAATTCTATGGGTTCTATGGGTTTTTTTGAGATAATAGTTAATAGACGAACCCTAGCTCGTATGTTATACGAAGAGTGGCACTTACTCGCTTAGGGACAGTGTTTGTTGCGTTCTAAATTCTCCATCCAATCCTCCTAATCACCAAGAAAAGTAGTGGTTAAGCTCCCCCTTAAACATGATGTTGTTTTATGGTTGAAACCGTTCAGGAGCGGTGACGTGAGTGAAACCCAAGCCCTTGATATGACGCGCTATCTCACAAAAGAGACGGACTACGTACCGTATGTTACTGCCACAGCAAATCTGGCCTACATCTCCAGCCAGCTCAGCTATTTCCCAGCGGATTATGAAGCATATAAGGTAAGGAAAGTGCCACAGCTGGCGTGACCTCGTCCATGCACTCCACCCCCCTGGGGGCACAATTGGTAAGACCTTATCCGTGCACTCCACTCCCGTGGGGGCACAATTTGTAAGACCTTGTCCATGCACTTCACTCCCTGAGGGCACAACTGTTAAGACCTTGTCCATGCACTCCACCCCCCTGGGGGCACAATTGGTAAGACCTTATCCGTGCACTCCACTCCCGTGGGGGCACAATTTGTAAGACCTTGTCCATGCACTCCACCCCCCTGGGGGCACAATTGGTAAGACCTTGTCCATGCACTCCACTCCCGTGGGGGCACAATTTGTAAGACCTTGTCCATGCACTCCACCCCCCTGAGGGCACAACTGGTAAGATCTTTTCCATACACTCCTTTTCACTGCTCCTTTCCGCATTTGGCTTTGTAGCTGTGTTTGATTCGGTCATTCTTATGACTAGCTCTAGGTCATGATGTATTTGCCACCTAGTATTTCAGTTTTAGAGAAGTTCTCGAAATTTTCATTCTACTAATTTGTTTAATTGTTGGCATCAGTCTTGATTCGTATTGTTTCACCGTCCCCTCCCCCTCTGAGTGTCCTGTTGTGAGCGGATTCATTTCCTCACCCTGTTTGTTTGCACAGGTTTACATGAAGCAGCAGGTGAAGCCATCTGTGACACGGCTTGGCTGGGAGGATGAAGGAACACACTTAGAAAAGTAAGGTCCCCTTTCTCAGTATACCGTATCGTGTCGGGTTATCGTGTCATATCAGTGAAGTAAAAAACGTTTTTATTTACACTTTTGTGATTGCATTTTATAAGTTTCTTTTTAAGAAGAAGTACAGTCATATCTTTTATTCCCAGTCGTGTTACTGCAGACGCAGTTTTATTCATGCAAACAGCTATAAGAAGGCCTGGGTACTATTCACAGTCGTCATTGGGTACTAGTGGGCCTGGCTACTAAGCCCTGAGTATAAACTTTGAACTGAATTAATGAAAGGCCCTTGTGAAGTAACGGTCGAACTGGAACAACAGAGTTGTTCTTTGCGTTTTTGGTATTTTTTAGAGACGAGAAACTTCGTTATCCTTCGTAATATAATGTATGGAGTAACAGTCGAGGTCTCGACCGACAGTTTTGTTTGTAACAAGTACTGAAGTAGAAAGAGAAACTCCAGTGCAACAATGTGGTTTTGCATTGGCAGCCACGAGTTGTGTCATGTCGTGTTGTATGTTTCTGTGAACTAAGACGTGTGTTGTGGTGTGATGTGCTGTGCTGTGCATGCTGTGCTGTGATGTGTTGAGATGGGATGAACTGTGCTGTTGCCTTGATGTGATGTGATGTGATGTGCTGCGATCTTGATGTGATGTGCTGTGCTGTGATCTTGCTGTGCTGTGATCTTGACGTGATATGATTTTGATGTGATGTGATGTGATGTGATTTCCTGTGATACTGATGTGATGTGATGTGATGTGATGTGATGTGATGTGATGTGATGTGATGTGATGTGATGTGATGTGATGTGATGCTATACGATACGATGTGATGTGGTCTTGATGTGATGTGATGTGCTAGTCCGAAGAGACCCTTCTCACGATTTTGAGTAACTTGAGAACCTGGTGTTAGCACTCATACATGTAGTTGCCAGAATTGGAAAGAGCAGGTCAAAGTTAGCATATACTGAACGTTTAGGGGCTTGATATTGAAAACGTTGACACTGGTGAGGTTTTTTTAAAACACAAAATATCCCAAAATTTTAAAAGTGAGTATATGAGAATTTGTATGGGATCGAGGCCGGACGGGCATTATTGTCCGTCCAACGCAAACTTCTCATACTTTCCTTGTTAAAGTTTCTGCTTTTAAAAGCTCCACCAGTACCACAGTTTTCAGTATTAAATCCCCAAATTTTCGATACTTCCTATTTTTGACCTGGTGTTTCCATTTCTGGCTTTCACAGAGTTCTAACACCAGGTTTTCAAAAGTGTGAGAAGAGTATACTGGTAGCTTAAATGGATAAATACATGAAACGCCCAGTTGAATACTTTGACGATTTCACGAGTATTAATTTGCACAAGTGCCATCATTCGTTTTATTCACCTTTGAGTGGAGACTGGCACTACAGTCAGTTTACAGTCAATAGGACTATCAATTTACAACTGCCAAATACGGACTAAGGCAATGCTAAAGTTTTATTTGAAGTGAAAATGTTTTTAAGTAGGCCCAGATAAATTGATTCCCAAATTTGATCTAGATATCTCTTGAGAAATTCTCGAAAATAGCTCTAAATATCTCCAAGAACTTCCTAAACATTTCAGAATATCTCAAAACGTTTGGCTCCGTGAAAAATGAAATTCTTCAACTTAACAGTGAGGGATTGCTGATTCGGAGAACTTTGTCTGATCTCTTCCTCCTCGTTGTTAGATGTTGACCCCATTTTGACCAGTGAAAATTGTGAAATGAATTTTGGGGGGTAAAAACCCGCTGAAGTTGATACGTCACCACCTTGTTCCCAGACCTCAGGACCTCCATATTCAATGTCGCGGACGCTGCAGCAGCTTGAGTGACGTGAATGAAAATCGGTCTATTTGGTGATTGAAAAATGAAACTGGTGCAAGCTTCAAACGTTCTAAACTAAATAGTGAAAAGTCTATCTAAAGAACCAAAAATCCCCTAAATATCTCGAAATTGTTTTTTTTTTCAAAATATCGCCACCTGTTCTAAATACCTACAATTGTTCTAAATGTCTGGAAAAAACTTACTGTGTTTTATCTGGGCCTGTTCTTAAGCCGTGGATTTCTAGAAATTCACGTTTATCATATATCGTAATCACAGTGTAGCTCTTCATGTTTCCTGTCTTTGTGGTTCACGTGTCATTTTCTTAAAATGTTTTGTTCCAGGTATCTGCGCTCAACGGTGCTGTCTCAGGCGTGTCATGCAGATGACAAGGAAGCCATTAAAGGAGTGTTAAAGATGTTTAGTGACTGGAAGGATCATGGAAAAAAGTATGTGTATAATATCATTTTTGGGCTGGCAAGAATCACTTTAAGATGCACATAGCATAGATAAAACAATAAATTGATAACGAAGTGAAAACTTAACTTCAGTGTCCCCAAACCCCATTTTGCAGGGTAGATAAATTCGTTTTGGTAACTCACAAGATTATCTAACTTGTAGCTAGTCTAGTAGTACGTTCCCAGTCGTTCTTCTTAAGTCTCCCGATCACTTCTGATGACCGGTATTAAGAAATCCGATGCAAAGATATGCTTTTTATTCACCTTGTTAATCGTTTTTGCTTTCGCGTAGGAAAGCGAAAGAGCCAGCCGAGAAAAAAGTTGCTAATTAATAACCGTGGCACATGTCGTAACTTATTTTTTTCCTTGTTTGCTTTATTACCCTGTATAATAGCTATCGGCAATCTTTGTTTTAGAGTCACTAACATGACGTCCGTCGACGTTGTCTATCGAAGTTAAGTCTCTATGGGAAGGAATTAATTTTTCGCTCTATACTAGTTAGGGATTTTTTTGGTTTGAATAAGACGTTTTATGCCTTTTAACTTGGCTGCATAACTAAATAAGTTACTGGGTATCAGTATCGAGGGTTGAATAATATCACAACTGATCACGGTTACATTTGGCAAGATAGACTCCGGCATGTCCTAATAAACCCACCTTCAAATCTCCCCGCCTTATGCACCTACTCACCGACCCCTCCCCCTCAGGCAGTCTTGTGAGTATGCTTGGCGCGATTAAGCTAAAGCTTGATATGGTTGCATTGTTTGTAGGATTGCCCCCAACCTTCGCAGCATCGTGTACTCCGTGGGGATCAAGAAGGGAGGAGAGAAGGAATGGGAATTTATGTTTAGTAGGTACATGAAGGAGACGGTTGCTTCGGAGAAAAAGAAGTTGTTATATGCGCTGACATCGTCTGAGAATGAAGAAATTCTTGAGAGGTAGGCTATTTAACAGTGCCTGGACTATTTGTTTCATTTCATGTACTAGTTGTCTGCCTGCCAGCTTATTGTATTGTCTGTCTGTCCTGCCCGCTCGTAGTCAGTATGTCTGTCCTTAGCTCGTTTTTCTGTTAAGACGTGGATGCAGGCCATCCTCCATTGCTCGATCTTCAAGCAGAGCACGGATCACCATCTCCTGAGGTGAAATATTTCTAATCCCTTGAAACTTGTGTTCCCGATTGTTTTACGGCCTCTCTCACAGGCTCTTATTTCCAAGTTTTATCTCGTCTTCTTTCGTTTTCCCGCTGTCCCTTTTGTTATCTTGCGCTTTACACCAAGTTTTGTGCTTAGTAACTTTTTTCTCACAAATTTGCCGCCCGTGATCCTTTGCCAGGTATCTCAAGTACAGTCTGGACCCGTCCAAAGTTCGGCCCCAGGACTCCACCTACGTCATCAACGCGGTTGCACGCAATCGCCACGGCCATCTGCTGGCTTGGAGGTTCTTTAAGAGCAAATACGACGAACTGTACAACAGGTGCTGCTATCAAAAATTCTGTAATTTTGATTCAATGGTAGCGTATTATCGCTTCAATTTATGTCCTTTTTGCTTATTTAGACTGATATAAATGCGCTCGGGATCATTTTCGTGCAGTCACCGGGACTAACAATTGTAGAGAAGCAATTTATGTCCACATTTGAAGCATTACAGTTAGTTATAAGTTTCGTTGTTATTGAACTGGGCAGAATTGTATATTTTTTAAAATTGGATGTAGTTCCGCTAACGCGATATAAAAAGCCTGAAGTGTACAAACTTATGACTCCATGTCAGAGTGGGAAATAGAAAACAGTTATCCTAGAATGTCAGTTGTTGTGATATTACGACAGTTCTAAGGCTGGTTGCGTTCCTCTGCAGATATGGAAAGGGCTCATTTGACTTCGGTCGTATGATAAAGGCTGTAACGGCGCACTTTAACACGGAGGAGATGAAGAGAGAGGTTTGTATGGCAAATCAACCTAATCACTAACTCGTTGAGGCCATTCAACAATATTTTTTCAACATAGTTTGTTTGCAGGCGGTATAAAGAGTGAATTTGTAAAAGGCAATCTAAGTCCGTAAGATATGGAAATCTTTTAAGAAAACAAATTGCAATTAAAATTTGTCTTTTACCTTAAATTAGGGGCTAAAACGGTCTTAATATTTTTTAGTACCGGGGTTAAGTTGTAAGTTTTATATGCTCCGTCAAAAGGCTTATTCCATTACCTTTCAGTTACGCGGATTTGATTCAACAAAATTCGTCTTGCTCACAGCCTACATAAACGGACGTTACCAAAACCTGGAACGGGGAACGGTCAATATGAGTCGGGGAGCGCTCAATGAGTTTGGAGGTGTGAAAATCTACAAGTTATTCGAAGGCTTAGGGATATGAACAATTAAGAACGTCAAGCATCGCTGCATATATTCATTAAATATTGAGCGTTCACTGTTCCTCTTTCCCCGTTCCGGGTTTTAGTAACGTCCTACCAAAACGTTATTGGTTTCTTTTCCCTGGCAGGTGGAAAATTTCTTCAGTGGCCGCAAGGCGGGCTCGGGGACGCGAGCCGTGCAGCAGTCTCTCGAGAGTATCGTTACTAACATTGCGTGGGTGAAAAAGAACAGAGAGGAGGTGGTCCGCTGGTTGAAGCTTAACACGGGCTCAGCTTCTCCAGAGGAGGGGAGAGACGAATGAAATTCAGGACCTTAATTTACTGACGAAATGATAATTTATTTTGATGTGCATGCTCAGGACCTTGGGCAGGACATGGGTTGAGGAACAAGGCAGTGAAGCTTTATCCCTATCTCGTCTATTTCCAGTAGTTTTTTTGTTGTTTTATCTTCTCAGGATTCAGCATTTTGAAATTTATATTAATGATTTGAAGTTAAAAAATAGAAGGCAAGTAAGGGAAAGTTTTTCTATTTCATTATTATGTCACAGTTTGTTTATATATTTTTGAAACAGAAGAAACAATTGTCTTGTTTCTGACATTTTTAAATGTTTTTTCCTGGAATAAAACTGCATCAAGCCGTTTGGAAAATAAAAATGCGTCTTTTTGTGTTGTTGAGAAGTAGAAAGGAAGAAAATAAAATGTGAGCAAGTCGCATGTTAGTTTTTTGCGCTGCAAACGACGGTTTTGCTGGACTTAAATGGAAAATGTTGTGATGGTAATTTAAAGCTACAGAAAAGTGTAGAGATACATTCCAACCTTGTTCAACTACAATTATTGGTTATTTTGTTTTGTTAAACAACTTGTGTTATGATATAATGAAATAGGGAAATTATCACTGTTACCCCAGACTTGTGAGAGGGAATTCAAGCTTTAGCATTTCAAACTTACACACTATCTGTCGGCCTTTGGTCTTTGAGGATGTACAATATTCATCTTATATATTATTCTAGATCTGTAGAAACATTCTGGTATTTGTGTTCAACTGCAAGCTGAAACAGTCAATATCAGTTTTAACAATACTTAATGGGCGGTTTTCATTATTAATTACGGTAGTGCGCATGGGGAATTTACACCAATTAAAGGCCTAGTTCGGTCGTCCGACATGTATCCGTTGCACGTTAAGACTGTTTAAGAAGTCAATCAAGAATAAAAATAACGTCCATAAGTCCTTCATTAATAACGAAATTCAGTTAAAGATCGCTTGAAATAATCTACTCCCGCTGGCTTGTGATTGAACTCGAACTCGTTCTCGTTACCGGGGCCCTAGCGGCCTATAGCCACACCTTAGTTCGTTTAGTCGTAGGCCGCGTGGGTTCTGGGTACAAGAATGATGCCATTGTTTGCCCAAAAGTTTTCAACTGCGTTAAACTAGAAGACGCGCGCGGATGTTGGATCTCAGATCCGGGCATTTAAACCCGATCATATCATCGCCAGTGTTAGCTGCAGAGTGATTGCTCGTGGATTAATCTTAATCCTTAAAAAGTATTTAAATAATTTTAACAATATTTATCTAGTTATTAGTAACTGTTTCAGCTACTGTCGTTATTTACTTTTTTGTTTGAGGAAATTTGTGGTCACTGAGACTGTCAGGAAAGTCAAGTTGCGCTGGCGTTGTTTTTTTGGCAGTTTTGATGCAACAACAAAGAACATCAGTCAATTGAATACACGACAAATTTGTTGGCAATCGTGCAGACACAAATTTATGATATTTTGAGAGCTTTGGTGGACTTGACCAAAGCTTGATTAAATTATCACGAACTTTTCATTTTTTTTCAACTAAAGTCCTGATGAATTTCAATTGCCCATGTTCTTTAATTAAGATAAAAGCTGTTTTGTCGCAAAACTCATCTCAATTTGAAAACATTCGTTCGTGCTCGTTGATGGAATTATGTTTTCATAGTTTGAAATATTTTTCATTTATTGGATTTAAACAGAAACATAAATTTAAACTATTCTTTTGAAGCATAACATTTATTCTTCTTGGTATATTGCAATGAGCCGAGTCATGGTCTGACTCATTTTAATATTGGTCATTGGTCTTCTGAAGATTTTTACCGTTCAAAATTGTCTTGGTAAAAGTAAAACTTAAATTCCAAACACTTGATTATTGCAAGGGTGTGTTAGACGGTGCGGTAGCTTTGGGGCTATTCCTCAGAAAAACGCAACTCGTAGATGTTGCTGGTAGTTAAAAAAAAATTAAGGAGTATTTTTTTTTGCAGTATTTCGGCGTTGAACTATCTTTTTCATTTGGAATGGAAGTGGTTTGCTAAATGGCTTTTGGAAGAAATGTCCTAAGATTTTGCTTTAAATATGATCATGACCAGGTTTTGTATTCTACCAACAGGGCAAAATCAGAAATTAAATTTTGCATTAAATGTAGAGCAAAACCTGAATCATGACAGTACAAGATGAACCCGCTGTGCGAGTTCGTTGTTTGCTCTATGTTTTGGTGTTTGGATAATGCACTTTAAATTGACACAACATCGGGAGAGAGTTCTATCGTTGTAAACTGAATTAGCCTGGTACTCGAAAGTCTAATATATATTTCGCTTTTCCGTGGGACATCAAATGTGGGTCATAACAAAGGATTTATACAGTTTCTTGTACAGTAGATGTAGAATAGAAATAAAACAACTGCAGAGGTCTTTGCGTGTGTTTAATAAATCGCAAAAGATTCCATGGGCCGGTAGCCAGGTTGGCCTATCGAGTTATCCGAAACCAAAAACGTCTTTAAAACGCGAAATTTAGTCTTCCAACCCAAATACTAGTATAGTTTTCTTGGTTGTATGTGTATCAGTGTGTGTGTGTGCATGTCGGGTATTTTTTTTTTTTGAGAACCAGCATCTTGGTTAATAAAACTACTCAAAAACAAACGAACTCGCCAACACAGAAAAAAAGGTATTTTTCAAAATTAGTTTTTCGGTATTTGGATTTTTGGGAAAGTTTGTGAAGAAGATTGGACCGTTGAACTCCATTAATACTCGCCCGATTCTATGTTCAGTCGAGTTGCAGCGAGTAGAAAAAAATATCTGATTTGTACGTATAAAATTCGAAGTGCTCAGCAATGTTGCGACCATTTGACCTCTCGATCTCTTAATTGTCATTTCTTCGAGAATCCAGCGCGCTCGAAGTACAACGATTTGATTGAACGACAAACAAAACCATCTCCGGTTACAAGCATGGCATATCGTGACTGTGCTCATTTAAATTCTTCCCTGTTTTATTTCTTTTGATTGAAACAAACACCGAAAATTCAGAACTTTGCTAAAATTTTAAGCAAATGTTCCGGGTAGAATGACATGTTTTTCATAAACATCTTACTTCTTGTACTTTGATCTCTACAGTTATAGTGAAATGGCAGCACTTCCGTTAGCATTTGTAACTTCTAGTTATAGTTGTGTGTCGGTGTGAGGGGTTGTGAATGTGTTCATAACACTCGAAACTAGTAATCTTGGTAGTTGTGTGTTTAACTGAGACCTCAAAGTCCTTGAAGGTGTGCATCGAGTGACAGGTCAGGTCTGAACAAGATGTTGTCTAACGCCGCCATCGCTGCGATTCTCTTCCCAACCAGACAAAGAAGCCTTGTTTCGCGGCTATTTCAGATTGTGAAGTTATTTTCATGAATGAGGCGGAAAGGTCGCGTAATTTGGCTTAGTGGTTTTTAAGTGAATTTATCTTGTTTCAGATTCAATGATTATCATATAGTTTTTAAAAAATTCGAAGTGAACTGTGTGAGGGGCCTGCGTAGCCAATACACCGTTTTTTGCTTGATCCATACACCCTCGTGGGGGCTAAAAGTGATATTTATGTAAATTTAATGAACCCAAACTTGACCATGACTTTTAGCCCCCATAATTTGCATTAGAAAAATGGTATATTAGAGCTTGAGAAAAGTACCTCTGATTGGATAGGTTAACAGCTTCTTATAAAAACTCGGATCGCAAAGCATGATGGGAGCTCTTGTAAATTGCTAAGTAGGTCTTGATCTAACTTATCGAATTACTTGTTTCGTGATTTGCTTGTTTCATTTGCTTAGTGTCAGGTCAGTAAACAGCAGGCCGGTAACCTGAACTACGGTGCTCCCATAATTCCCTTCGTGCTTGTGTTAACTTGCATGGTCTAATACTCATGTCAGTAGTCTTTTTGCTATTTTGTTGCAGCAGTTTACAATAGTTTGATAAACCCTACCAGATTGTGTTTGTTGATACTGTAAATAGAAATCTTGTCTGACTGGTTTCATCGCCACCTAAACTGTATAGAGAAATCGATCGAGTTTTCATACAAATTCTTATACAAAGCAGCGACAGTAACTTGCTCCAAATAATCTGAAATCTCGATCGAATGTTGAACTTGGTCAGCCTTGCCCGTTCGTCGTTTACAGATACCCGAATTCTTTTTGAACTGAGATTTTGGGAACCCTTGGAAGATTTTATGCGAATGTATACTGGAAGGCTAAGAATGATTTTAGGCTCAAATCGCCAAAAAGTTAAGAACAATGAGCCTCGGCCAAGTTCACTGGTTCTTATAAAAGAAGCGTGTATGAGTACAGTGTTAACTTGATTCTCTGGTGTGCCACGGGCAGTAACGAGACAGAGTCAAGGTGACGAGGAACGTATACCGTACTTTAATGAGTAATCTCAAACTGATCTATCCGACGTCTTCACCGATCTGAACCCAGCTCAATCTGAGCTTGTTAGCTGCAGCTCATTATCTTACCTTGTTTACAACATTCAGTTTTAGGAAAACGAAGTGCATATACGGAAGTACGGTATATGATCTTTACGCTTCAGACGCGTAGGCAGGGGGGTGCACCGTGCGCATGTGCACCGAAAAGTTCCGCTCACAAATGAATAATACGCGGCAAAAAAAATCATTTCTTAAAGACTGCGAACACAAGGTCCGTTCAAGTTTGAGGTGCACCCCTCCGCAAAAAATGCTGGCTGCGCGCCTGTATGATAACCTTACTGTTTATAAAAAGATAAAGTCGAAACATTGTAAATGTTGTTTCACTCCCAATGTATTTTTATAGTTTCTGTGTTACTTTTCGCCCTACTTACACAAAGAGCAAGCATTCAATCAAGCAACAAATCAGCCGATTCTGTTCTACTATTTACTGTTTCAAGGAAGAATTCTATTATTTATTGTTCAACAACAGAACCTTATAAAAACTATTTTTATTAATACTTTGGTCAAGCCTCAAACGTTGATACTTGTTTCTAATTCGGTTTGTGTAAAAGTTTTGCGTGGCACCGAGATGCAAACCGTCGACTTCCTGCTTATTTCGTAGATGCAATTTACTGAAGTCTGTCCCAAGTATTTTCTTGGCAAAGGCGATTTATATTTCTTATCAGCAAGACTCGGCCTGTCTCCAACAAGTCTAACTTAGCGCAGTTTGTTGCAAACTATGAATACTGAACCTTTAAAATACCGTTTTATAATGGATAAATGATGGACAAATAATAGCAAGCACTAGATAATTAAATAAGCTATGGTTATTTCACACTTTTTTACGCATTTTCTCCCCCCTAAGCAAATTCACGATAGATTTTAGCAATTTGCATGTAACATCCAAAATATAATCTATTAATACACTAGGGTTTTAGCTTTGGCAAACCGAAGAGAATCCAAGCTGGGCTGAAGGACTCATTTGTCCGGCGTTCAAAAACGTTGTGAAGTCTTTACATTCTCTTTTGCGTAAGACCCCAAATTACCAAAGAAAATAATACATTAAAAAGTTATTGCACTCGAGGAAACTCTTGGACCTAGTCCATTTTCCCCCTCTCACCGACCCTCTCGAGTCTATCTTTTTCTTTTGTCCCTCGAGTTATTCTTGGCGTATTTGGGAACTTTGAACAAAGAGGTAAACTTCAGAGAATCGATACAATCAAGGCAACAGCCGCAGAGATGACCGCTGTCTGGCAGGCTTTCAGCACTCCTCCGTCGCAATGTGCAGAAATCTTCAGTTCTTGTTTAATCACCTTTTCACCCAAAGGCGCAACAAGATATTTCTCATACTCGCTTTTCAGCCAATCCTGCTGTTTTTTATCACTCGGCAACTTCCAGAATGGTTCGACCGTCAACTCTATTGGAGATGGTGCGATGTGGACCGTGTCCCTCCAGCGAGTGTCGTTTTCGCACACCTTGAAAAAATAATTGGAAGTGATATAAAAAATTGACTTATCAGCCATAGAGGTTAAATAAGAGAACAAAAGTATACTATCGTTGTCAAGAAGATGAAAATTCCAATTTGTGGAATATACCTTAGCAAAAAAGAAGTTCGCAACTGCAAAAAGTCGTTTTGGAGACATGTCATACAATAATGGTATTCTTGACTGCAGAAAAGGCAAAGACGCTAGTCTCTTGGGATATTATAGAATCTTTTTCTATTTCACAGACTGATGGAGAAAGCGTGCACCGATAGTCTCGTTCATGAAACTGCTGTTCTTCTATCAAAATCTTAACTTTGTGTAAGATATAATTCGTACAGATGATTTTCTTGTAGACGTCAAGTTTCTTACTGATGTGTAGAGACAGAAGCTTATAAGACTAGAAGCGTACAACTCTCTCTATTAGGTGCTTCTGTTTCACCATAATGATTTGTATGTATTTCCTTAGACGCTTTTATGATCGTATGGCAACAAAATTGTTGTACACCATCTAATTAGGGCTTATCCCTGTCTATTTTTGTAAACTTGGAAATAGTAATGCACCTAACAATGTTAAACCCGAGAGTAGGGGCTGGCTACCCACGGGAATTTGACTCAGAGAGCCCTCCCCTGGTTGGAGATTTTGACATTTACGCGTTGCCTCAGGCTCGGGAGTTTAATTAGTAAGACCTGACTCTGATAGAAAATGTTACCCTAGGGGCGGGAATTTGACATTCAGTAGGTGCCTGGGGGTGGGGAGTTTGCCTCTGGCTTTCACGAAAATGTCAAATTCCCCTGGGTCTGCCCGCCCCCACCGTACCTGGGGCTTAACATTGATAGGTGCATGAAAAGACCTCTTGACACTAACAATTGGAACCTTGTATCCAGGGCTTTTTACTGTAAAGTAAAAACAAACTCAAAACAAAAATAAAACTAACAACAATCTAGTAACAATTAAACATGAAATTGTATTAGATCATATCACATATCGTATGATATTTCTTTGTATTATATTACAATTTATATGCCATGCCTTTAAAAATACAGCCAATCAGAGACCAGGACTTCCAATGCAATATTCACCGACTATCATTACTTCAGTGCGCGCAACAGATATGCTCAAAATCAGTCCGATATTTTCAACTCTTGCGAACGTTTCCGAACAGTTCCGATCATGTCCAAAAATTTTCCGATGATTTCCGAATACTTATATTATATTATATTATGTTATGTTATGTTATGTTATGTCATGTCATGTTATGTTATGTTATGTTATGTTATGTTATGTTATGTTATGTTATGTTATGTGATGTGATGTGATGTGATGTGATGTGATGTTATGTCATGTCATGTTATGTTAAGTTATAAAGAAAACAAGACAAAAAATTGCTACAAATTTACTACAAACCTGAAGATCTGCCGACAGTCTGTCTCGCTCAGCCTGTAGGGTGGTGTTGGTATTTTGCACGTCCTTTACTTGCTTTTGGAGTGACTGTACTTGAGCCTTGTCGCTCACTTGAACCTCCTTTAACCTTGGACACAAATTAATTCACAGACATACATGTACAATTTATTTTCAAAATCTATCAAAGTTTAAAACCATGAAAACTGTAAAGAGGTCAACACCAGTTAAAATATTTTATAATATCCTTTTAATCTAAATATAGCCAAAACCAAAACTTGATTGCAAAGACCAAAAGTAAAAAGTGAAATTGTAAACTATTGTTAGTATTGTATAAGGGTGCGTTCACTTGGGCCTATGTGCCAGAACAGGAATATACATGACTGGATGTTTTTATGATCTGGGCTGTGACTGACTGAAATCATTTTCAGAGATGATAATCCACGTAATCCTTTTCTGGAATTATCCAAAACAAATGCACCCTAAATGTATTGTAAGTATTGTACTGGTAGATTCAAGACAAGCAAAACTAATAGTTCAAAGGTTAGGATGAGCAACACAAATCATACATACTGATCAACGCAAGAAAAAAGAATCGTTGTTTAACTTTGTTTAAACTAGTATCACATTGTTTTCAAGGATGCAACATTTGCTACACTTCAATTCACTGAAGTTGATCTTTCAGGCCAGTTTTATCAATGCACAAGTTTATAACACTGATCACTTTAGATTATTACTCACAACGAAGTCTTTTGAGTTTCAAGCACTCTACAGGTGTGTGTTAAAGCACAATTTCTATGCCAAAAGGCAAAATTCATACCTCATAATTGCTTCCTTTAGACGACTGTTCTGTTGTTCCATCTGTTTAATTTGAGCATTGGCTGCGGCACCCTCCATACCTGTGTGTAAAGTATAACATTTTCAAACTAATTGAAATATATGTACATGTGTACTCCGCAGTACTGTACATACTCCCTTATTTGAAAGAAATATTGAGAAAATAGCGTTTTAACAAGACATCCAATTGTTTCTAATTTCCCTTGGCTTTGTCTTTCCTTTTAACCCTCTCAGCCCCAAACATGCCTTATGATGTATTGCTGAATTCTCGTAAACTGTCTCTACAGTTTCGTTGTAAACAGGTTGAGAGAATTTTGTTTCTTATCTTAGATAAAATGTTGAAAGTACCAAACTACTTATTTTGTGTGGATAATTTAAGGAGAATTTACATACTGGTAAACTGGCTGGGGCTGAAAGGGATAAACAAGTTAAACAGAACAATAAAATGAAACTATACACTGTAGGCATCAACTGCAACTTCCAGAGGGGAGGAA
>JAOBYE010206547.1:0-17238 GCA_025403585.1 Parazoanthus swiftii
TCATTCATTCATTCATTCATTCATTCATTCATTCATTCATTCATTCATTCATTCATTCATTCATTCATTCATTCTTTAATTCATCCATCCATTCGTTCTTTCATTTGTTCGTTCGTTCGTTCAGTTCCTTCGTTCAATCATTCATTCATACATTCCATCCTCGAGTGAGTGACTGAAATAGTCAATTTCTGTTATTTACTTGCAAACAATTGGGTTTTACACGCATTACAGTTGTTTTTAAAAGATGAGACTGAACACTTTTCCGACCGAAATTTTTGAATAGTTACTTTGTTACTCTACATGCACTGACGTTTTAAGAGATTCACGCTTGCGCACACATTTAGTTATAAAACCATATCAAGCACTTCGATCGCTCTGTTCGTTCTTACAAGTTGGTCCTAAACAAGAATCTTTCAGACTTTTTTTTTATTTTACCGAGAACTTTACTATTTTATATTTTTAGAGCTATAACATATTTCCGTATCTTAAATTTTGTATTGTTGTAGCATTTTACTGACGTAAGCAGCCAAATATTGTAAATCTTTAATATCTGTTAAATTGTAATCCACGATCCCACAAGCCCGAGGCTTGAGACTTGAGCGTGATTAGATAAAGATTTTGATTTTTTTGATTGATTGTTTTAAGGAGCTTACTGTTACTAGGATTGACAAAATGAGTTGGCTTTCTTGATGGCTTGTAAAAAACACTGACATGGAACTTGAAAATTGTTAGGCACTACCCGCTCTTGAGTCAACCCGAATTTTAATGCAGCTGGTTCAGGCCAGAAACGTGAGCCGTTTTTCGCGAAAGCTTTTATACCTTCGGGCAAATAAGTTACATCTGAGAAAGTTTGAAATGAATCTTTGATTGTTTTATTTTTAACTCTCAAATCAAAGGGCCTGCATCTTATGTTCCACACTGAGAATGAAAACTGGCAAGAAGCTCGAAAAGGGGATGAGAAAGGAAATGAATGAGACTAGGAAAAAGTAAATTATGGAATCAATCCCCGTTCGATCCTTCAGTATAAGGTTGTTGTTATAGAAATTCATTTGTAAAATTTAAGAATTGAGCAATATTTATATGTTTTGATTATTTTCATGACCGTGTCAATATCCACCTATCCAATCTCCCTTTCCCCTCTAATTTTTTAAAAACGCCTTCACTGCATTGTAAGTATCCCAGGTCAAGTTGCGGTTTTGCTTACATCAACTATCGATGAGATAGATAGCTTGCCACGATATCCCCTACTGGGATAGTTCCTGTCTCTTCACCTAATGCCTTGCTTAACACAGCAGAATTTCTTGCTTTGTTAGGCAGTTCATCTTCCACTGGACAGTAGGATCCCGGGTAGGATAGATGGAGAGGATGTTCTTTATCCGCCGGCGTAGGATCTCACTGCTGGTCTTGGGTTTGTGTTTTGTGGTTACGATATTCTTGGTTCGAACACATTTTCTCGACACGAGTCAGCACAAAAACGGACTCAGAACAAGCTTGGAGCAGAGCAGGAAGGCTGAAGGGTAAGATTTCAACCCTTGTTTTAATGTGAGGGAATGGCAAAGAAATCATGACTTTAAAAATGTTCCACTAAAAGACAAGATCAAAAAAAGCAGACTATGCTATAGTACATTGTGAAATTTGTTTCAGGGCAGAGTGATTTAATTATTTTGACCTTGAACTGAATGTGGCCGGTGTTGCAGCAGAATATAAAACCCATCGATTGAAGACCGTAAAAATCTAACACATTGGTTTAATTTATCTTGAGTAAAATATGGTTTTTCAAAAATTTGGATCTTATTTATTTATCGTCAGAAGCTAGAAGCAGAGCAGGGGAAAAGCGAGAAAGACAGAGAACCTCGTATGCGCAGAGGAAGATGAGATTGTGCAAGGTCAATTCCTTATGATTGTCACATGACATTCCGACAATTCAGCACTGTCTCTCTCCCGCGCGGGGCCCCACTCAAATAGGCTTTTCTATTTTAAGCCATAAGGATAAATTTAAAACTGCAAGCAAGCTACATTTAAAAAAATACCTTTTTCCAAAGACTGCACTGTCACTAAATTTTCACAGGGAACCGTAAATTCTTTCTCTGTGTGATTTCTCTTTTTTTTCTCGGAAATTGTAGTATTTATAATAAATTGGTTATAAGATTTCGCTGTCGTTCAATTTTGTTATCATTTATATGTATACAGACCGAATTGGACTCCACTAAGTCCTATTTGATTGTTTTAAAAACGAGGTTATTTATCAAGCTCTTTTGAAACTTAGCATTGTAAAGAATGGTATTGTATAGAAAAGTTTTTCCCAAAAGTAAACCTGTTTTTTTTCCATACAGGCTAGAAAAGATAAAGGTACAAGACGAGCGAGATTTTCAAGAGGACGAGTCAACCGATCAGAAATCGGAGACAGACTGGGTCGTGTCACCGGACAAAGGCAATTATCACCAAGCTGATCATGGACAACCGACAGACGAAGTCAGTAACGAAACAGATGAGAGCGAGGAAAGGGCAAACGACAAGAGCAATGACGTGGACATTATGCAAGAGATTGAAGAAGAGAACGAGAACAAAGGCGAACAATTAGAAAATGAAAATGAAAAAGAGAACGACATTTGGATAATAAAAACTGACCAGGAACAGCTTGAAACTGGTGAGAAAATTAAGAAGTTGGAGAATCGAGACGGTCAAAATGTGAAAGGACCCAAATTGGAAAGTGAAGAACTTGAGATGGAAAATTTGGTTACAACACCTGCAAATGAACCGTATCGCGCTAGCAAGACAGATGCGTTAAAGGAAATGCAAGAGCGAGAAAATCAGGCTGCAGTAGACCCAAGTGTCACACGATGGCTGGCAACACATGAACAGACGATGAAAAAACGGTTGACAATGTCAAAGCCCACTACCTCGAAAACGGCTTATCGCGTGACTAAGACAGATAAAGAAATAACGATGACAACAAGAGAGTCAGTGGCTACAACTGAAACTTCTGCTACTCCTCACGTGACCAAGACAGGTATGAAGACGACAGACACAACACTCGTGTCAGCGGTTCCTACCGAAACGTCTACTCCTCCTCCCGTGACCGAGTCAGATAAGGAGACGACAGTAACAGCAAGAGAGTCAGCGGTAACTACTGAAACGTCAGCTACTCCTCACGTGACCGAGTCAGATAAGAAGACGACAGTCACAACACTCGTGTCAGCGGTAACTACTGAAACGTCTGCTACCCCTCACGTGACCGAGTCAGGTAAGAAGACGACAGTCACAACACTCGTGTCAGCGGTTCCCACTGAAACGTCTGCTACTTCTCACGTGACCGAGTCAGATAATGAGACGACAGTAACAGCAAGAGAGTCAGCGGTAACTACTGAAACGTCAGCTACTCCTCACGTGACCGAGTCAGATATGAAGACGACAGTCACAACACTCGTGTCAGCGGTAACTACTGAAACGTCAGCTACCCCTCACATGACCGAGTCAGGTAAGAAGACGACAGTCACAACACTCGTGTCAGCGGTAACTACTGAAACGTCAGCTACCCTTCACGTGACCGAGTCAGGTAAGAAGACGACAGTCACAACACTCGTGTCAGCGGTTCCCACTGAAACGTCTGCTACTTCTCACGTGACCGAGTCAAATAATGAGACGACAGTAACAGCAAGAGAGTCAGCGGTTATTACTGAAACGTCTGCTACTCCTTACGTGTCTACAAATAAGTCAGATAAAGAGACGCAGGTGACAAAACCGGTTGTTTCCTCATTCGCTGTCCGTCGAAAGAACAACGACAGCGTCAGTGAACAGGAACTGAAAGAGAATAGAACAAAATCTCCAACTTCTTCACCTTTTAATAATTCTACAAGAGCTCGTTTAAAACTAGAGTCAGAACTCCAGAAGAGTACGATAACTCAGACAACTCCTGACGCATCATCATCGTATCGAACCAAACTGATGACGATATTTGATGAAAATGCGACGCATTCCCCGTCTGCGTCTAAACCAACGTCAGGACCAGTAATTCTTACGCCTCAGCTATCATTTACTTTGGCGACAACTAATGATGATGGAAGTGACGATGGTGATGACGAAGATAATGAACGCGAAAATGGCCACACCAAATCACATGTTTTCACACCAAAGCCACACTACACTATTGAGCCCACAGTATCAGCGAGTAGCGGCTACAAACAGACTTGCACGTTACCCAAGCTCGACCCCTGGGATACATCCATAGTACACCTTCTTAAGGACGTTGGGAGGAATCCCGGTTGTCGAGATCGTTACCCCCTCCCGCTGTTTGACGTCATCAAAAACAGACTAGTTCCCAAGCGGGGAGGGAACGTAAGAGATAAAGTTGATTTTGAATCGATTAGAGTCGAGACCTTCCACCGGAACGAAAAAGACGACTACAACTTTCACCATAAAAAGCAAGGGAATCCGTTTGTGGCTAGCGAGAAACAATACTCCGCCACTGGTTCTTACATGAACGAGTCTGATTTCTTCCGTCTAAAATACACGATGAAGGAAGGGGATGAAGTCGAACATTACTTTTCACGTGTTGTCCCGCTACAAACAGTCATTCGCGAGACTAAGAAAGTGAGAGAGAAGATAGCGGGCGCGGAAAGTCTCCCTCTCAATGTCTTGGTTATAGGAATCGATTCCACTGCAGCAAATAATTTTTATCGCAAGCTCCACCTCACACTGAAGTTTCTCAGGAGCAAGCTTAACACGTATTTCTTCAAGGGTTATTCAATTATCGGCGACGCCACGACACCCGCCCTTAGCGCTCTCATGACAGGCAAGCGAGAAGACGAACTCCCCGAGGGACGACAGGGCTATGATGGCGCTCAGCCGGTCGATAATTGGCCTTGGGTGAGTAAAAACTTTAAGGCCCATGGATATGCGACCCTCTTTGCGGAAGATGACCCTCGGTTCGGGGCTTTTAATCTCAGGTTACTTGGTTTTCGAGAGCCGCCATATGATCACTATTCACGGCCCTTCTGGTTGGCCCTGGAGGATGCGGGCGAGAGAGATGGGCCCGGGCTATGCTCCAAATCTATCTCGATGGTAAACTACACGATAGAATACCTTAAAAGCTATTTTGACGCTTACCCGAACACGCCTAAGTTCGCCTTTGCGTTTGCAGGCTACCTCGCGCATGCGCACCCCAATCACCTCAGTTATGCCGACTACGATTTGCTGCACTTTCTCAAATTTCTCGTCCAGAACAAATATGACGAGAATACAATGTTGGTCATTCTGGGAGACCACGGTTCACGCAATGATGACGTCAGAAATACCATGCAGGGAAAACTGGAGGAGCGGTTACCCTGGCTGTCAATATCGCTTCCTAAGTGGGTGGTGAAAAAATACCCGGATGTCGGAAGGGCAATGAAACTAAATCAGGATGTGCTTTGTACTCCGTTTGACGTGCATGCCACCCTCCGTCATGTATTGACGTACCCTGCCACGCCCATGGGAGAGAAAGGGCTCAGCCTTTTCACTATGGTCCCGGCTAACAGGACTTGCAAGGATGCACGTAAGTGACGCAATTTAATCCTAGGTCAAATGAGCTTGATAGTTGGATTGAAATTGAATGACAGCTTTGTTTGACTTTCATGTGTGCGGTCACACGAGGATGAGAGTAGTTGAGTGGTGAAAATGAGGTGACAAGAGTTGAGCGATGAGATTTGGGTGATAAAAGTAGGATGATGGTAATTGAACGATGAAAGTTGGATGGTGAGAATTGGATGATGAGAATCGGATGACAAGAGTTAAACGATGAGAGTTAGATGATGAAAGTTGGGTGATGAGAGTTGGATGACGAGCGTTGGATGATGAAAGTTGAATGATAAGAGTTAGATGAGAGTTATGTAACCAAACGAAGATGAGCGTTGCATGAGATTTGAGTGATTACGCTTGTTCATGCATGGTAGTTGCACACGCGTTGATCATGAGTGGGAGTATTTCGTTCAACACATGACAGTTGGACCAGAGTTGGGTGATAAGTGATTGATGAGGGTTCATTTCCATTACTCGTCAACTCTCGTGAAAATGTGAACATGTTGAAAGAAGACGAGAGTCCATGGTGCGGTATTCAAACGAGAATGAGAGCTCTCACCAAATTTTGTGCTTGACTGACCTGGGTTTTTACATTGTTACTGAGTGTGAGCCCAGTCCTCAGTCGGATCTATGTAAGTCCCGGCCAAGTTCGGCCCAAGTTCAAGCACATCTCTTGGTTATATTTGCACATAGCAAATGGAAAACTAATCTGTAAAAGTTGAAAGTTTTATAAAAACCAAACGTTTCGACTTAAATGTCATTTTCAGGGTTCTGTTATACAGTAAAAACCCGCGAGTAAGAACCTGAAAATTAAGAACCTGTTAGCCTCAAATTTGTCATTCATACCCCCTATAAACAAGAACCTATTTAGCCTAGAAAATGAAAAATAGGTACATTTTCAAAAATAATAGTTTTAGTGATATAGAACTTAGTAAGAATCCTGTTTGGAAAAACAGGAGTTTGTCATTGCTTTGGCACTTAAATTAATTATATGTCATTCCAGAAATTTTCTCCAAACATCCCACGGAAGAAGTTTGGGACATGACTTCCACTGAAAACTATTTTCTGCAGAAACCCATGCATGAAAGAAGCTGAATTTCCCATGGCATAACAAGTGTTCTGATTTACCACAAGGGCTTGATTTATTTTAAGAGCCTAAATAGCCTAAAATTGTGTTAACTACCATTTAAACAAGAACCTGTTTAGCCTAATTCCAAAAAAAGTACATTCTTACTCGCGGGTTTTTACTGTACTTGTCATGTCATACCATTTGTCATAATGTCAGTTCTGTCATACGAAATCATCAGGGTTCTGAAACCCTGATGATGACTTTTAATTCAGGAACCTGATGATGACTAAGTCGAAAACGTTTGGTTTTTATACAACTTTTAACTTTTACAGCCTTGATAATTTTATCCGGAAAACTAATCGTCCAGTTACTTTTGTGCAGTTTGTTTGTAATCAAGGAAAAGCTTTGCTGTTTCCTCCAAGATCTATCCCAAGACTTTCTAAGTACTATTGCTGTTTGATTTCTCTAATTATTTCACGTACACAAAAACTTCTCCGCTGAGATTCCAGGTACCATATGGGTCTTATGCGGTCGGTCGAACGCGCCTTGAAATAGCTATCTTTTTTTTCAGACATCGACGAGCATTGGTGCCCCTGCCTGCAGTTCTCTGCTGTAAACACCTCTGATCCCACAATATTGATGGCCGCACAAGAAGTTGTTAAGTCTATCAACAACAAGACTTCAATCAACCGCTTGCTGACGAAATCCTGCGTTCGACTTTCGCTGAAAAGTATCGTTAGTGCTGTCAAGTTTGAACCCAATGAAAAAGTAAAAACATTTAGCAACACAAACCAGGATGGGGATCGAGGAGTGAATTTTGGAGAGCGAACACCGGACAATGAGCACCTTCAGGTCACCGTTCAAACCAGTCCGGGTGATGGGCGCTTTGAAGCTACAGTCACCATTGATGACCACGGGAACTTTGTAGTAAACCCGAACATCAGTAGAACAAACACTTACGGAAACCAGCCCAAGTGCATCTTGAGAAAATACCCTTATGTTCGAAAATATTGTCTGTGTAAGGCCTAGCGGACTGACCCATAAGACATAAAGAGGGGTGAACACGTGTTCCTTGTGATATATATGAAGCGCGTTAACAGGAAAAGGGTCTCCTGGAGAAAAAAGGCGTCCAAAAGAGCAAATTAGTACATATCTTCAAATGCTCGTAATTCTGTTGTCTTTCATTGCATTTGAGTAAGGTGTTCACAGATTTAGTTTTTGAGAATTTAAGATACTTTTGCATTAATTGGCCTAAAGCTAGCCCCATTTTATTTATTTCTTTCCTGAACTTAAAAAAAACACTAATTGACTGATAAGGCCAGTCCGAATAATCCTGTTCGCAGACGTGTGGTGTAAAGTCAGATTGCCTCGGCTGTTTGGAAATAAGTGCTTGTGTTTACAACTAAATGAAACTCACCTATGCACCTCTCTGTTTCTGTGGTCGCACTTCGTTATATCTACCGTTTAGAATAACGATGTTAGCTGCAACTTAGCCTGCTTGCAGGCGGTGGAGGGTGTTTTTATAGCGGAAGAATCTTGGATTTCTGGCCGCGCGAACGAACAAGCCTTGAGAAAGAGACAAAACAGAGGGAGCGTTCGCGCGGCCAGAAATCCAAGATGGCGGCGGCGATCGCAAACTTTGGGATTCTAACGCATAAAAACACCCTCCACCGCCTGCAAGCAGGCTACTGCAACTAGTATTCAGTTTTTCACTGATTTGCGTTGAAATTGCTTGATCGAGATGTTGGGCAAATTACTGATGCCGCAAACTGTTTTTGTTGAAGGTGAAACCGAATATTTGCTACAAAATGAAACAAAACGCAGCAAAAATCACCTCTTTGTAACAGATTTTGAACGGAAAAGCAAAACACTAAATAAACCAACGAACTGAATGAGACAGTAGTTTCCAGTCTCTCAGATGCACTTCAGGAGACCTCTTCCTTGTTTACGCGCTAGATATTGATCTTAAAACACAAATTGTGCCTAATGATCAAATTAACTTAACCTGAAAAAATGGCTGAAAGTGGGCCCAGATACTGACACTGAACTGATCAAGATTTGAAATTGTTTAATGTGAATTGAACTACTATGTTACACATGCGTCCAAAACAATTACTTAGTTTTTTGGTGGTTTTTTTCGACAGCTTCACGTTCAGTTATCTTTCAGTCTTTGGTGGTGTTTTCAAGATACAGGAACGAGTTTTCCTCTAGTATAACAGACAGAATTCGCTTGATATTTTCATAGACGTTCTCGTTCCGGAATGAAAGTGCAGTAAAAAACATCGGCCTATCAAATATGAGTCAGCCGATCAGCCCAAACAATCCACTTGCCTAATTCTCGAAATGAGTTAGTGCTTCATTGACACGACACTTGCGAAAGGTACAATCACATTTTGTTCCGGAACGAACTTTTCGATCCTGTGCGACTACCGGGATAAAGACACACGGTTTTTTTTTTATAAGAACAACTTTATAAGAACAACCGGCGAGGATCAGATTGGCCCAAGTTCAAGAACAATTTAAGAACAAGCAGAGGCTCGGGCTCGATAGCAAAAATTTTCCCTGGGATAATCTTTGAAAATCAACTTGAGAATTGATCAAAAATAAACCCGCTAAGCAATTCGTTTTCCACTATAAGTATTGCAATACCTTGGGCTTCATTTTTATTCGATTTAAACCACCTGTAGAAATAAGAACAATTTAAGAACAACTTGAGGCTCAAATCACCAAAAATTAAGAACAATAAGCCTCGGCCAAGTTTACTGGTTCTTCTTAAAAAAAAGCGTGTACCGGGAATGGCAATTTAGAAGATATGTAAACAAATGTAGACTCAGTATGGAACCGGGATGAAGTCGTACCCGAATGAAACTGTGAACACCGCATACAAGAATTTCAGTCGTTGGATTGTAGACGACCGTTGTTAACTCAGTCAGGGGAAATCTCCCTTTTTCATTTTGTTAGATTAGGGGTACTTTGGTGCCTTTGTGGGCTTGCAATGCAAAAAAAAATATTTAAACATGCTGGACAAAGAGCTTGAGACGCAGAATGTTTTTGAAGTAATTTTAACGCTTGATTGATGGTTACTTAAGACGTTTGAAGTTTGACATTTGCAAAGTTAAGAATACAGAGATTGAACCTTTCGCTTTCCCAGACTTCCGCGGTTCTGTTGCAAGATTCGTGGTTGTTGCTAAAACAAACTGTCAGGAGTAACAATATATAATACAGACATATAGATAAGAAGAACCTCCAGAAAAAATAAATAAATCAGCAACGCTTGGTATGCTTTCAGGTGTTGTTTCTAAATGAAGGGGAACTGGGACACGAGTTCTACGAAAGTCTTGCCACATCTAGTAAACTGTTTCTTGTTTGATGTATTTTGTATTTCTTTTTGATGTGGCGTAGAGAAGTGTTTGAACTAAACTTTTCCTAGCTCGTCTGGGAACATCCAAACTCCTGTAAATGTGTGCATGCCTAACGGAGCTCACTCCCAAGATCCCGCGTTTTACCGGTCAGCGGGTGCTCGTCTTGACGTCACGATTGCGTTCGACGCCCCTCCTCCAGTTTAACACTGTTCTGCCATGCCCCGGCCAGGCAGAATCGTGTGTCCTGGGGGCTAGACAACAACAGTCAAAGAAGAGTGGAAATTTAACGACCCTCTTGTTTCGCCCCAAAATGTCAGCACTTTATTTGAGTGTTGTAATATATTAGATCTCTACATCGTAAAAAAAACTTTGTATAAATTGTTATTTGATATCTTTGTAATTATACCTAACTACTTAATCGTCAATTCGTCGATTTATCATATATTAATTTCAATGGCACGCGCTGATCATGTCCTCCAAAATTTTCACTAAAATAGCAATCTCTCTTTTGAACTCTTCCAATTCAGGAACATTATTGTAAAGAAATATTTTAAATATAGACATGTAAATTATGCCTTTCGCTCGCTCTGATTGGCTATTGAATTTTAGATTTAGCCCGTCAGTAGTGGATGAGTGAAACAAGCAAGCAGGCAAACATGCAGGGGTTTCAAAAACCCACAAACATAATATTTCTTGTCTTGTTTTTAATCGTCGACTAAAAATGGTCAATTGCGTAGTTTTAGGGTCCGAAAATGATACAGAATACAGGTTGTTTACTTTAGCGGTAATTTGAGGAGCACTCTTGAATATTTCCAGCGTTTTCCTCTTGCCACAGACTTGTATTGTATTGTACTGTATTATAATGTAATGTAATGTAATGTAATGTAAAGTACCGTAATGTAGTGTAATGTAAAGTAATGTAATATAGTGTAATGTATTGCAATGTAATGTAATAAAATGTAAAGTAATGTAATGTAGTGTAATGTAACGAAACGTAATATAACGTAACTTAATGTTATGTAACTGTCATTGTTTTGATGTATAACAATCAGTTATCAACGTCAGTACCTAGTGACAGACATTCACTTCACCCAATTCGCGGCTCGGTGAATGTCCAACACTAATCACCTCCACGTCGGGGAATATTGGTAAATTAGTAACCTCTAATTTGGGAATTATTGTTGGTCATCAACTCTATTTTCAATTTAAAAACCCTTATAGTTGACCCAATTGTACAAGTCGATCATCAAACGATACAAAACTTAGGGGGCGTTCGTTATTTATATAATTTAGAATGGGGTCGACAAGATTCCCAAACAGTATTAAAAAATCAGGTGACCTCCCCTCGTTTGAACACAAAATCTGCATGAGCAAGCTTCCTTTCGCTGTTCACGTACCTATCCTTGGTTCCCCCCTCTTCCTTCTATAAAAACTAGCGAGACCTCCCCCTAATTCCCCCCTTGACCCCGCCATTCTGGTATAAGTAACGAACAGCCCCTTAACAATTTGAAAAAGTGGAACCAGAAAAATATAAATTATCACTTATTTTGTGACTTACAAAGACAAAACTTTCGAGCATACGGATAATTCTTTGCGATACATTTTGGCTGATCGCCGTACCAGTTAGTTCTGCTGATATAAGGGTTGACATCCACAACACCGTTGGTTTCCATAGTAACGGTCGCCTCAAACATACCCCCACCGGGCGTGGTCTCCAAAGTAATTTGGTAGTGTAAACTATCCGGAGTTCGATACCCGAAGTTGACCCTGCGATCAGAATCCTGATTTGTGTTGGAGAATGTCTGCACTTTGGCGTTGGGTTGATATTTTACGGCGCTGTGTACTTTTTTCAATAACAGTCGCCTGCAAAGTCTCTTAAGCAACGAGTTAGTGGACGTTATTCCGTTGATTTTTTGCACAATTTCTTCCGCCGCTCGTTTAATTTGCAGATCGTTAACGTTTGCGGGTTCAAATTGGAGGCATGGGCACCAGTGCTCGTCGACGTCTGATAAAAATAACACGAGAAAAGTAAGTGCAAAATGAGTGACAACCGCGGGTGGAAACAGTGACTATCCTCGCGACTCCCGTAGTCGCCTAATACTTTTTAAAAATCTTTCTGTCTGTTTTTCTGTCTAGCTGTTTATCTGTTCATCTGTCTGTCCGTCTGTCTGGGCGCCGGACCCGAACTAACACCTATTAAATGCAACCCGAAATTTCAGTGGTTCCTAAAGATCTTCGAACGACTCTTGTAGCTAGACCCACAATCCGTCAGTCTGCTCTGAAGGGCTACTGCTCAAAACGTCAGCTTTAAACCTAACTTCACGATGAAAAACAAACCGTATCAAAATCTTTGGTCAAAACCCATATTCAGCTTTACTTAACGAAGCAGAAAAAAACCCGTTCTTTGGTTTAAAAAAAAAACTAAGCGAGGGAGAATAATTGTCTGCAAGGAAGCTAACTAGTAAATTAAGGAGCTCCTTATGTACTTGCACTTGTATACTTTTTAACAAATTGAAAATGCGCTACGGGAACATATCATATATTTATATTATTGTTTTTATTATTATTATTATTATTATTATTATTATTATTATTAATATTAATATTATTTTTCGCAATCCTCCACTCAGCTCTACTCTGTCTAAAAGCCAGTTCAAGGACGGTCAGCAGGACTGTAGACATGTACAACACAGACATTGAAACTGAAAACACGGCCACTCGGATAACTTGTGGTTATTCTTTTTCTTCTCTTTTTCATTGGACTGACATATTTCTCAATTAATTGTAATTTTTAAATCAGATTTTTTAGTTTATTTTTTATATTATTTAGTTTAAAATACAATTGTTTGTAATTGTCCAGTGTCGTAATCGTAGTTGCCGCTGGTCACAATGACTACAGACTCTTTTACCCAGCATTAGCCTCGACTTGGTGTTGAATATAAATAAATACCAGCGAGAACTAGCCTTCAACAATAAAATAACTTATACAAGACGAAACTAACGCTGAGTAAATGAGTATGCAGACATTGTAATCAGCGGCAACTACGAATACGAAACTGGACTAAACAGTTAAAATTAGAATTTTTAGCCTTTTTCCTATATTTTTTAAATTAATACATTGGACTTTCGTACTACTGAAAATTGTTATTTAAATTATCACAAAGATAAAAAAAATTATTACTGTTAATACAACTCATTCCATAATTAACTTACGTGCATCCTGACACGTTCTGCTGTGTGGGATCTTCGTAAAGAGACTCTGACCCTTCTCTCCCTTGGGGGGGTTGGGATAGGTCAATACATGACGGAGAGTGGCATGTAGGTCGTACGGGGTACTTATGACATTTTGATTGTGCCTTAGTGCGGCTCGTATATCCGGGTACTTTTCTTCCACCCACTTAGGAAGAGTGATTGACAGCCAAGGTAACCTCTCCTCCAGTTTGCCCTGCATGGTATTCCTGACGTCATCGTTACGTGATCCGTGGTCTCCTAGTATGGCTAAAATGGTGTTCTCGTGAAATTTATGTTTCGACAGAAACTTCAAGAAGTGTAGCAAATCATAGTCGATAAAACTCAAGTAGTTCGGTCGCGCATGCGTAGCGAACCCCATGAACGCAAAGCCAAACTTGGGTGTTTCCGGGTAAGCCTGGAAAAAGCTCGTAAGATAATCCAAAGTGTGGTTCGCCATGGAAGTAGACTTGGAGCAAACGCCTGGTTCGTCGCGCTCGCCCGCCGATTCCAGCTCCAGCCAGAACGGACGCATATAATGGTCGTAAATCCCATCCGGGTTATTAAGCCCAAGCAAGCGTAAGTTAAACATTGCCATAGTCGGGTCGTCCTCCGCAAACAGGGTAGCGTATCCTCTTCCTTTGAAACGTTTAGCCAACCACGGCCAACTGTCAATTGACTTGGCCCCAGGAACGCTCCGCCGTGCCTCGGGCACCTCCGTCTCGTCCTTACCCGTGAGAAGCGCACACATGTTTGGCGTTGTAGCGTCTCCGATGACTGAGTAGCCCTTGATGAAGTGTGTGTGCATATCCCCCTTCACCAGAAAATCTAAGCTGTGCTTCATATATCGAAGGAAGTTTGCGGCGCTCGTTGAATCGAAACCCAAGATCAAAACATTGAGATCGCGTACGGTTTTACCGGCTTCCTGCGGCTTTTTGCCGGCTGCAAACTGCTCTATAATCTCCTTTTTAGGCACTACTCTCGCGAACAAGTGCGATAGAAATTGGCCGTCACTCTTCGTATAGCTTAAGCGAAAGAAATCTGACCTGTTAATTAGCTTGCTCTTAGTTGTATCACTTTGCTTAAACGGGTTTTCTCCATCCGCGTGGTTGACACTCCAGTCATCATTGGGCGGTCGCTCAATGGTTGTAACGGAAATGGTCTTCAACTCGTCTAGTTTCACCCCCGGTTTGAGTACCAGCCTGTTATCGAGGACGTCAAACGGGGGAAGAGGGTATCGAGTTCTGCATCCGGGATCTACCCCTTCTTCCTTTAACAGATGTCTTATGGAGGGGTCCCAAGGATCCAACTTCGGAAGCTTACACACCATCTCTTCTGCGACTTTCGCTGCTTCTGTTGGGCTGTCAGTGGGCTCAATACCATAACTTGGCGCCAAGGTAGTGGTGTCTGCAGTCGTTGTGGTCAGTTGCGTCTCTGGTTGTGTTGCAGTACTAGGATGACCAGTTGTCGTTGGCGGTTCCGAGGATGTGAGAGACTGCGATGTAACTAACTTAAGGTCAGTGGTTGAGGGTGGTTTGGTGTATAATCTGGTGGATAAGATGGGAAAAATGGAAAATTTAAAAGTAATTTGGAAGATGTCTTGATGACAGCCCTGCTTTTTTAACAGTTTACTTACGCTTTTTTTAATGAAAACCTCCCTATGCACCATCACTATCATTATCTTTAATATCAAAATCAAAATCGAAGTAAATATCAGTATCAAAATCAACATTATCATCTTCATTACCATTTTCATTATCATAAAATCATTATCAGTATTTCGTAACCATTATCGTGATCCTAATCTTAATCACTGTCATCGTTATTTCATCATCACAATCATCAACTTATTATCATCATAATCGTAATAGTACGAAGAACTATACCACATTCACTACCTTCATCAAAACCATTATCACCATCACTACCACCAACACTTTCATTATCATTACCATTATCACCATCACTATGCAGCTTTAGCAACAAGAACGACAACATCGACAAGGAAGTCACAAAACAAGATTTAGTTAGGTAAGACAACAGACCCTATTCATAAACGGGCGGCTGTTTTCAAATTCTTTTATCTGTATTTAAATTAGCCCAACTAGCCTCGTTCTTAAAGCAAAAAATCAAGACTGTATTGACCTGAACGAGGCTAATCGGGCTAATTTAAGTACAGACAAAAGAATATTGAAATTACTGCCATTAATAAATAGGGTCTATGCACCAAGCACTATCTAAAACACAAAGTGAGGAGAGTCAAGTTTTATATAGAAGGTGAACAAGTGTTGAACACAAACTGCACTGTCAGTATTAGTTCAGCTTCACAGACACTTCACAGCAACTCGTTTCATTACATAAAATCACACGAAAAACTACGAAAAAGAAATGAATGAAACAAACAAAACTGAACGCCACAATGCTGTTTTCTCAACTACCCTAGACTGACAGCTGTTTCTTCCTTTAATTTTCCTCAGAATCGAGGAAAACAAATGAACAAGAGGCAAAGCCGCTTGAGTCGAAGAGCAGCCGCAGGCCGCGAGGATCGTGGGCACGATGACTGGCGATGTTTACGTTTTCTCGATCGATTCCGAGGAAAAAAAAGAGAGACTGTTCGCAATGTACAACTGCCCAGGGCCGTGGCCAGTATGAGGCAAACCGCTTGCGAGTGGAACCACTTGCCTTGGTAAAACTTTTGACAATGTTTTTTTTTCCTTGAAACTTCGCGCCTTTTTTACATTAAAAAATTAATCAACATCTCCACCATACGACAGTCAACTTTTCCAAAATTCTCGATATTTCCGAAGATTTTCCAAATATTTTATACAAAGATCTTCAAAAGGTTTCAAAATTGTCCAAAATCTTTCCAAACTCTTATAAAACATCTTTCAGAAAATTTTCCACGCCCTTGCAAAATATGCCATCATTTCCAAATGAAGTAAAAGAAGTTCCAGGATGACACGTAGCCGGGTGTTTTCCAAAACGGAGGACTTTTTCTCCGCACTTGATCGTCCACACGCATACGCGAATATGATTCAAAAACGCCAGACTTTACTCATCAAGCCGAATACCGAAGCCACAAGAGGGATATGTCTGTTCAGGGGGCAAAATTCGGAAGAGAGAGCCTGGAAACTAGTCATGCCGTCATCGTAAAAAATTTTGAAACCATCCACACGAATACGACAAATCTTCGTTTTCAAAGATCTCCACCCTGGAGAGTGTATTTGAAAAGCTCCGTTTTCAGTTCCCGGAAATGTCGGCTACGTGTAGACGGTAGCCATATTCGGAGAAAACGAAGCCTACGTTCTAATTGGACATGAATTGCATGGTTGTCTGTACAGAGTACTGTTTAACGAACGGTGCATTCAGTTTTGGAACAGAAACAATTCCCCAAGCATTGTGGTACTTCCATTACGCTACCTCGGACAGGACAAACTGTTACCTTGCAGTGTAAACAGCAACAATTTGCGGCAAAAAACTATCCGATACGTGACACGTCACTTTTGAAAGAGTGGCGTCTCACTGTCCAAAAGGCACAAAAAGTGCGACGCCGGAAAAATCAGTCCAAGAGTGAACAGAAAGGCATATCCGCTGTGCTTTTTGCAACGCGACGACTATCCGATTGAGTAAACGAGGCCAAAATACCCTATCAAAGCACTAAAAGGCGATGCAACTATTGATCCTAATATTTCCCCCACGCAGACTATTTTCCTCTTTCACAGCGATAGTTCATCTTGTCTTTGCCGGTATACAGCAGAATACTGCTCAATTTTACGGATCAATGTTTTTGTTACCACCAGGGGGTGCACACGGTGCGCACGCATCCCCCCCCCCCCCCACGTGCCAAAATAGTCCGCAGCCGTGTGCTCAATTAAAATGAAGTTTAACAAGAAAAAAGATTTTAATGTTAACCCCTTCCCCTGAAATGTTTTAACGTGAGGTCCGCTATGATTTCGATTCCCTCTCCAACCTCCCCCCCCCCCCCCACACACACACACACACACTACCACCACTGAAGTAATA
>JAOBYE010206658.1:0-32883 GCA_025403585.1 Parazoanthus swiftii
TTACAATCGGTTAATTCTGTATTATTTCTCAGTATTTTAGAAGAGAAGCTACTATTCATTGGCTTTAAGCTTATTATCTTCTTAATTCCTCTCCATATGTTTTTAACGTTTGACTTTTTGGTATTGAAATACTTATTATAATAATCGATTTTACTTTTCTTGATCAGTATGCCAAACTGTGAATTAACATCACCGTTCCCTGCCAGTGCTTGGTGCCAGTTTATAGACTGGATATCGCTTAAAAAATTTGATTCGTTAAAGTGAGAGTAATCCCTTCTATGTAGTTTGAAGTTTTTTTGGTAGCGTGGAAAATTTGTTGATAATCAAGAAGTTCGGAAAGTGGTCAGTTAAGTCGTAAATTACGTTACCACTTACAGTATGATGAGCAATAGAATTGGAAAATATGTTATCGATCAGGGTGGCAGAATGATGAGTTATACGAGTCGGTTTTAATATATGTAACCCATTTTCAGGAAAGGGGTATCGTGTAATGGCCCCAGCTGAGGTCTGGATTTGGCGTCGGCCTTATTTTCAGTTTGCCTAGAGCCAGTGGCAGAGCTCTGTGCGACCCCTTTCCTGTTAACCCGTTAGATATGCATGTTGAAAAAATATGATCCCAGATTACTAAGAAACTCATCAGTAGCTAGATGAGATTCCGAATTCATAAGATTTATATTAAAATCTCCCATTATTATGCAGTATTTGTTTTCTCTATCAGTTTTGTCCATGATATTGCTTAAGGAGTTCATAAATGTTTCGAGATTGCTGTTAGGATGCCTATAGATAACACCACAAATGAGATTATGATGGAGATCAGTTTGGATCTCGTGGTTTAGCTCCTTTAGGGCTGCTGAAATTTTGTTCTTTGCTCCAATGAAGTTGGTGCCTTAATCGGATCTGAGTTCACGCACTTTGCCTCTGCAACCAATGAAGCGTCTGAGTGCATTGATGAAGGAATCTGTTATCAAAGCGTTCAGAGTTTCTAAGTGTATAGCGCGGGATGCTAGGCAAGTGAATATGAGGGCCCAACGCTTTAACTCTTTACGGCCGTCTTTGATGATAAAATTGCCGAAAATGTCTATTCCATTGTAAGTGAAAGGGGGTGATGGTGTGTCTCGTCCAGTTGGTAGGACCGCCATCTTCTGGTCTTGCATGCGGTCACGTAGCTTGCAACATGTTGAACACTTTGCCACGTAGCTATAGTGGGAGACGGTAGACCGTCCGTTAATAATGTAATATCCGGCCTGACGTATGGCGTTATGTGTCATTTCATAGCCTTGATGGTGTTGCTACTCAAGGTGGTATCGCATAATGAGGCTCATGTTTTCTAACTTCAATGTCTGTCGGGTCTAGCTGTGTAGGAACGGTATACTCGAGGCAGGCTGTTAGGTCTTTGTTGTGTTGAAATTCAGGGCCGTTGAGCCAGCGCTTATTTTCTAACAACTCTTTGCCGCTCAAACCACGTGATGCTTCGTCAGCGGGATTATCTTTCCCTGATAAATGATGCCGTGACTTGGTTGACTTCGATCTCTGATATGTTGTACATGATTTCCAACATAAACATGGAAACGGCATGCTTCAATGTTGATGTAGCCTAAGACAATCTCTGAGTCTGTGAAGTAGTAGTGTTCATGTTCTCGATGTCAGTAGTTCTTCGTCAAGCATTGAACCCACATCTACTGACACAACTACTGCTGTGAGTTCGAGTCGAGGAATCAAAATAATTTTAAACGGAGCGACTCTAGATTTCGCCACTAGAAAGCTGAAATGCACTTCTTGGTTTGCCTTTGTAACTCGGAGATAAGACACTTGTCCAATCCCTGTATCACTAGCATCGGAGGAGCTGCATATCTCAGTGCGTACGGGTGTACCGAAACCAGTAGGCTTGAGGCATCGTGGTAGCTTCAATTTCAATGACACAAGGAGCTCGTTTCGCCAATTCCCCCACTGCGGTACGACAACTTCTGAAATTTGTTCATCCCAGTCTGTGTTTAAGCGGCACTGGGACTGTAGGATTTGTTGGCCAGCCATTAGGACGGGTGACACTACACCAAGGAGATCGTATACTGAGCTCACAGTGGATAGTATACGACGGCGGGTGATGGGCTTGTCCCTGAGCTCAAAGTAAAAGGCCAGTGTGTCAGACTCGATACACCAATACGTTTCCAGAGATCGCTGTACTGGCATAGAATCGTTTCTCAGATCAAGGTCTTTCAGATCTTTCGCATGGTCTTCTGGCGGACTTCTTTTTTGCTGGTGGCGAATTTGTGAAGGCGGAGGTTGTCGTTTGCACACATCTCTTGTGACGTCTGTACAGCTGTATCACCGCTAAATGTAATAACAACGCCAAATGTAAAACTAGCCCTAAATGTAACAGAAATTAACGCCAAATGTACTACTAACCCTAACTTTAATACAGATTAACGCTAAATGTAATAAAGTTACCGACCGTAAATGTAATACAGTTCAACGCTAAATGTAATAAAAATGTTTTCCCAATTACGCGAGAGCAAATAGTGATATATTAACAAAACTTTTCCAGGAGGGTATTTAAAACACCAAAATATACTTATAAGGTGATGACGTACTATCTCACGCGACTTTTAAACTTCCTTAATAAAGGATTATTTTCGCCTATTTTGACTGATTGTACTTGCAAACTATCCAGACATGTTGTATGGCTCTTAAATGATGACGTCAAAAGTTACGTGACTTGAAATTTTCTTAACTTATCTGTTTTGACCTCTGGTTTTGACACTTATTTTGGCAAACTATATAAACATGTTGTAGGTCTGATGGTATTTATTAACATCAACAATCTGTTGATAAACGACAATAAAAATACTAGAGATGTTTCACAACAGGTTATTTAATTCCATTATTTAAAAAAAACACGTTTCAATTTAATAATGCTTAATATTGTACATAACCGGTGTTCTTTGCAAGCACGGTCTTGACAAAAAAAAAATTAGAAAAAGCAGTACTGTGTGCTAACATCAACAATGTTTTGTTTCACTTTCACTGAATAATAGCTGGATTCAGCAGTCACAACGCATTCTTGTTTGTTCAGTTTTTTTTCTTTTTATCCATATGACACATCTTACAAAAAAATACGCGCCATTCAAATCTGTCAAATATGCAAAATACAAGCTCGTATTAAAAACTTTTGAACTGAGTCTATGACTTGCAACGTCATCACTTACGGGTTATATTACACGTTGGGTCGTCTGCCAAAACAGATACGAAATATTCCGCTATTAGGTATTTTTAAGTCCAATGTGGTCCAATTGTTCTCCAGGAAATGTTTGGTAGTGTATCACCCTTTGCCCACGAAATTGGACAAAGGAAATTTACTACATTTAGTGTTAAATTGTATTACATTTACGGTCGGCAACTTTGCTACATTGAGCGTTAATTTTTTTTATACATTTAGGGTTAGTATTACATTTAGCGTTAATTTTTACTACATTTAGGGTTGGTATTACATTTAGCGTTGTTGTAAAATAAGCTCAACTGCTTTCTTTACTGTAGGGACTGATGTTAGTCCATTATCAACGTAATAGTCTCTAAGGATAATCCGCGGCTTCATCTCCGTACTGCTGTCGCTTTGACTCTCCCGTCTGACGGAGATAGAAGTTAGCCACTCCAGGGGATGATGTCGCGCCAAAGATGTGGACGTCCATTCTGAATTCTACGATTGGCTTGTTCAGATCATTGTTCTTAAATCACAGAAATCTGAGGAAAGCTCTGGTCTGGGCCTGCAGTCAAACACAACACGGATCTGATCTAGCTTTCTAGGGTGTACACGTTGAAATGCGGGAGGTACCAAAATTGCCCAGGGAGGGTGGGTAGCTGGTCTACCGGTACACGACTGGCATTTCCACGATCTAGGATCTTTTGAATAAAGGCTAAGTAGTCGGATTGTACTCTTTGATCACATAGCAGCTTACCTTTCAGTGATAAAAATCTCTTAAGACAGTGCCTCTTGTTGTTTGGAATGTTACATCATCGGATTTGAAAGGCAGGGGGGCCTCCCAGTTTCCATCTTCATTCTTGTGTGGGCCAGTTTCTAGGATAGTTGTGAATCTTTGCTTTTCGACTGATTCTGTTTGTTCTGTTCCACGTATTTTGCGGCTGTGTTTCAGTTCACTGTAATCCATTCCCATCATTTTACGAACTTGTTCAGGACTCGTCATGTCTTTCGTAATAACCGGCCTTGCGAAAGGACTGGAGATGAATGGACGTTTGGCGCTGGAACTGAGCACACATGGGTTGTAGGTCTCTTGCCCTAGCAGTGTTTCTCTCTAGACCGTCAAACGATTGACGTAGGCTGTATTCTGTTCAGCATTGTCGTCCTTGCAAACGCGCCCAATAACGGTCCAGCCGCATTTGTACTGCTCGGTCCATGGTTCTCTGGACCGCCAGAAATCACGCTGTTTGGCTGGAGGGCGGCGGGAACATTTCGCCCGATCAACATGTCGATGTCGATGTCTGGTCTGTCGGGAAGTGTGTCGGCGATATCGGCTAGGTGTTTCCACTAACGGGCAATGGCGGGGGTCGCGATAACGCGCTGAATGGCTGGAATAAAGCTCTCGTGTATACGCGAATGCTGCCATGCTCATGGTCGACACCTTGGATGTGTGGTCAAGTACTTTCTAGATGCGGATAGTACTGGAGCCAATGAGTGTGTTGATCTGAAGATCGATCTCTGGGGCTTGTACGCCAAACGTGCTCACTAAGGAGTCTGTGATGAACACATCAGTGGACTGATCGTCTAACACGGCATAGGTCAGGATTTCTTTCCCTGGACATGACTGATGGGTTAGCTTCACAAGGACTACTCTGGCGCATGACCGACCGTTATCCTCCCCTCCACACACTTGTGTGCAACTTGATGAAGTATTGGCCGAGGGTTTGAACTCCATATGGTGCACGGTTAAATGAGACTTCTCACAAACAGCTAGCGGCAAGATGCTTGTTTTATGCACCGCATTTATGACATAGTTTGTTTGTCTCAAAAATGTCTTTTCGTTCTGTACTGTCAAGTTCTTTAAATTTCATGCATTCGCTGATGTTGTGGGTCTTTGCGCTGTGGTACAGGCATAGTTTGCTTGTAGTGTTATTAATTGCTCTTGGCGCGGCCTGCTTTCGCGCGTTGCTAGCTTTTGCATTGCTTTTTTGATTGCTGGCTTGCGTTAGCATAGTGGTGCTACTTCTATAAGGGGTGGTTCTCGGTGGTCGTGGTTTAACTGTGTCGTTGCTAGGTGACTGGCGAACAATTTCTGGAATGTTCAGTCTGTCCGCTTGGAAAATTACTTCTTTCACAAATTCTTTGAAGCCTTGGAACTTGTCTTGTCCCTCTGCTTCTTGCAGTGTTTGGACTTTTGCGGACCATTTTGTCTGGAACAAGTTTGGTATCTTCTCGACCAGAGCTTGAAGTTTCGATGGGTAATCGAAGATTTTCATACTGGGCAAATGTAATGTCGCAGCTTCTACTTGTTGTAGAAAATCGCTGAACTCTGGAATGCCGCGCGCATCATTGCTTGATAATATTGGCCAGTTCGAAAGTTTATTTTCGAAATCAGTAGCTTTAATTGCTGTTCTGCTGAATCTTTCTTTAAGCTTCTTTCTAACTTCGACGTAGGCTAGCTGTACATGGGCGGATACAATGTACTGCAATTGCTTTACTACCAATTTGGCTTTTCCCTCTAGGTGCTGAAATAGCAAATATAGCTTCTGTTTAACGTTGATTACCGCCGCGTCGATCAGCGCGTCAAATGCAGTTTCACAAATAAAGAACTTGATGTCTTTTTCCTCCTCAGTAAAAATGTCTGGTTTTGCCTGCGGAAGGCGTTGCAGTTGTGTTACCTTGGCTAAGGCTTCGGTAATTTGGTCTATACTCGTGGTAGGGTTAGTGGCTGTTGGGGCGAGGTTAGCAACACGTGTGTGTTGTAGGTCGTGGTAGACTGTGCTTTGCATGGCAAAGGTGCTGGTTGATAGGTTGTCATGATTTGAAAGTGGTGCAGAAAATGTGACGTTTGTCGCGGCGGCTGTGCTAATGTTTGAGCCCGCATTGCTTGCATTTAAAGTTCCAACACTGTATTTGACTGGAGTGCTTGTACTTTGCGTGTGAGGAATCGGCTTTGTATTCGGGACCGTGTTTTGAATTTGAGCGGACAATTAAGTGTGCGGTGTTTGGATTTGGTGTGCAGAGACACTGGTATGAATTTTATTTTCTTTGCTGGTAGTTTGAAGATGCGAAACCACCGGATTTGCTGTTGTTTCGGCCTGTTGGGAAAAAAGGACGTTTTGTTTTATTTGGTTGAGAGGCGCGCGAGACTGGGTCGAGTTGACCTATTTATCTTTCAACAGTCCTTTTTCGTCCGTTGAGTGGGTGTTAATTTGATCGCTAAGATAGCGTTGCAATTTTCAATTTTTGCCCTAGTAGGTACATTTTTGTGGGATTAAGTTGAATTGTCCAAAATTGTAATACTAATACAGTAGTTATTAATTAATTTTTTTTCTGCAGAACATGATTATGCTGAGTAATTGGAAAACATATTTGATGAAACAGTTGAAGAACTCCTACAGACAAGTTGGCAGCTGCGTTCCTACTTTCTGCGACGTAGTTTTCCTTAGTCAAACTGACTGTGTACTATATATCTACATGACATGAAACTGGCGACATATACTGGGCATAATATACTCTTTATTACAAGCTTTGTGATCAGGCTATGGTACATGTATCAGTTAGTCTTCTGTATTGTAGCATGGAGTTGCATTTTGTAACAATCTATAATTTTACAGGGTACATGTGTGTTACATTGAAAATGAAATGTTATCCAAGTGCTGCTCTTAAAACTGCTTTTGCAAATGAGGTACATTCAAACTGCCATTATATTTGTCGTTGCACTTGAACTCACTGCAGTCATTTGATTAACTTTTCATAACCAAATTCTACTGACTTAACACTGCTAACTGCAGCAGTTACATGCTGTTTTAGTAATATAAATAGCTGGTGTCAATATTTTGAAACAAAAATTATACCTTCGCAAAATGGATCAAGAGATGTTTGGAATACAAGTAACAGAAAACCTTTCCAGTTTGTAAACAAGTCTTGTGTTTAGATATAGGCAACAGGGAATTTGACCTTGGCATGGTTCATCATTTAGCTCGAATAGCCTGCTAATTTTTAAATGGCTGTGCTCTCATCAAATTAGTGCCTGAACTAGGTTACTTGGTTTTTGATCCTGTTTCAAATTGGTATTGCGTAATGTTTGTAGTAAAGCGAGGGAGACACACAGTAAAAGCTCTACCAATGCACCCTATGAGTTGGAAAAGACGATAGATACCTGATATACGTATATATCTATTTCAAAAAAGGTTGTCGTGATTGGAAACGAAAGGAACTTTGGGTGCGTTAATATTTAGCGGTAAATTATGATGACAATGATGGCAGTGATAGTAAATGTGCTCCTTGAACCCCCAAAGTTCCTTTCGGTTCCAGTATCGACTATTGATTATTATCACCTTTTTTTGAAACAACTGTATACTGACACAAGTTCACAACTCTAACGACTCTAATTCACTATTCTTAAGCACTCTCTTGTGTATCTCCAATTCATAAATACATATATATATATATATATATATATATATATCTAACTAACTAACTGCAGACAGTACTGTTTCGGCCTTCTGGGCCTCATCAGTGCAGTGCTGATGCTGGAGTTGAGGGAAGGCTATATAGCCACCTCAGAAAATCTCACGAATGTGGGATCTTCGTATGTTGCCAGAGTGCTCAAACTAGAAACCTAGCGAGCTTTGCACAATGCTAATAGCAACACACACTCCAGATAGAGTGCTCTGAGTTTCGCGCTTACGCGCTCGTCAGACAGAATATTTATTCAATAAAAAACATACTCTCTTATATACAAATTATATAACTGGCTAATTAGGTCACTATTGTGATATATTTACAAACTTTATACTTCGAATAGATCTACAGTATTGTTGGCGGTATGCGAAATTAGCTAGGCAAAACCTATCTATGTGTGAAATAAAAATTCTATAGGTCTATTGTTGGCGGTTCAATTCAAAGTTAGCTGAATAGAACTTATTCTCGTGGCGGCATTTAGAAATGAGTTCTGTTCTTTTATTTAGTAGTGTTGGCTTCTTAGCTTTACTTAAGTAAAGTTTTTCTGTGAGGCATAAGTGGCATCGTTTGCGTTTGTTGCTGTAGGCCGGGGCGGTTGCTAAAATACTCCAGTCAATTGTATAGTTTGTGTTGCTGTTCTTGAGTGTCCAGATGTGTTTTGATAGTTCCGTGCTGTTTGAATAGTTTCTGTTCCGAAAAGAAAGTTTGTGTTGAGTGTAACGTTGTTTAAAAGTTCCTTCTGTTAGTCCAATGTAGTTCATCCCTGCTGCGTCGCTTTCTGTTGTTACGTTGGCGTTGTAGATTACGCTTGAGGTCAGGCAGTTGTTTTTCAGGGAGCAATCTTTCTTTTTCCTGCAGTTGCAATTTTTTTCCATCGAGGTTGTCGTGTTCGTAGTCGTCCCGAGGATTTTTCTGTTATGTTTCTTGATTATAGTTTGGAGGTTGTCGGTGCAGCTGTAACTCATTTTTACGGTCTTTTTATTGAAGATTTTGTTGTAGCAGTGATTTTTTGGAAAATGCTTGCTGACCAGGTTCAAAAATTCTCTGCCGATGTTTGTTTGTACGTTCATACTGTAGGGTGGATTAAACCAAATGATATTTCTTTGTATGTTCTTGCGGAGATTCTGTGAGCTGTGGGGTGTGGACTTCTTGCTTTCGGAGTAGGTTAATTTTTCGTCGTGTCCGCTTTGTCTGAGAGCGTTTTCGTAATGTGGCTTGGCCTTGTTAAAAAGTTCTTTGTTTGAAGAAATGTCCGAGATTCGTCGGCCGATTGCTGATGGTAGGTGTTTTATTATCGTAGGCGGATGGTTAGAATTGGTGTTGATGTAGAGAGTTTCATTATTTGGCTTTCTGTAGGCGTAGTAGGTTCCGTCCTTGAGGTTTAAGGTCACGTCCAAGAAGTTGCAGATTTTGAGGTTTGTGCTAATAGTAATGTTCAGTCCTTGTTTCTTGAATTCACGTGTGATGTCTTTTCTTATCCGTTCAGCTTGAGGTCCGCTTGTGTTTCGTAAAAGTACCAGTCCATCGTCTCTGTAGAGTCCAACGTTGTTTTGCCGTATTTGTCGCAGAGGTTGTTTAGTAGGAAAAGTCCGATAGGTTCTCAGTGTTGTAATGTGCTGTGCAGTGCTGTGTTGTGTTGTGCAGTTCAGTGCTGTTCTGTGCTGCGTTGTGCTGTGCAGTACAGTGTTGTAATTTATTGTGCTGCACATTGCGGTGCAGTGCTGTGCGATGCTGTGTGGTGCTGTACTGTACTGTGCAGTGCAATGCTGTGCCGTGCTGTTCGGTGCTGTACAGTACAGTGCTGTGCAGTGCGTGCTGTGCGTTACTCTGTCGTGTCATTTTAGGATAAGTTGTGGTGCTGTGCTGTGTTTGTTGTATTGTACGTAATTTATAGCTGATAATTGGAACAGATTGGAAGTTAAAGAAATGTAAATAGAATCCTACCTTTTTAACTGTAGAGTCAATCTCTTTTTTCCCGCCAGTTAAGTATTTATTTTTATATTTTGGTTTTCAGGGGAAGGTCGTACAAAAAGCTACTGGAGTATCTGTTCTTTAAATGGGATCCGGCCATTTTAGATGAAAACAGTGAACCAATAAGAGTGATCAAGAATGGACTCCGCAATGCTGATGTTTACCAGGTATTAGTTATAATGCCGACAAAACAGTTTGTGGGCTTTGTAACCTTACACAACCAACGTGTTTGCAGCAGGGATCTGTTAGTGACCAAAAGTAGCAACAGTTCATCACAAACCATGAGCAGCAAAATGCGAGAATGACCAAATCAAATTTAAAGGGCGTAGTTGATGCTTGTTTTTCCAGATTCGTTATCGTTTAATGTCAGTGACTTTATTTAAAGTCCCTAGTTTAGTTGTTAACAAATTGAAAACCAAGACTCAAACCTTCACCGTTAAATGCCCATAAGCAAAGCTCAAGCTCCTGTTTTTCAAAACAAATCTTACTGAAATCCTCGCTAAGTCTTGGTTATTGTGTACGAAACAGAACTGTTTGACAGTTTCGTATCATTTGCTACTCCGAATAAGGTGTTGTTTTGTGTTTCAAAATGAAGTATATCAGCGCGAGTTGTTTTTGTCTTAGTTACTGTTTTTGAAATGGGAAACTTTTAGGTAGGAAAAGTAATAATTATTAAGTGAATAATTGATAAAATCACTTCAACTTGCTATTCGGTTTATGCACGCCTGCTATTTTTCCGACCATAATATTGTATTGTATTGTATAATGTGAGATATTTTATATTATTTTACAGTACTGTATTGCATTGTTTTGCATTGCTCTGCGTTTTTCTCTTACTACAGTAAAATGTTTGGTTTTGTCATATCATACATAATCGACCATTCAACAGTGTGAATGTAATTGTTATGCTTAGTACTAAAATATCATTATTACCGGACACGAAATGCAGTGTGATCCACGTTTGTCCACCCAAAGGTGCTGATATTGTGGGTTTTTCACGTTTAAATAATTTAGATTTGAATAAATGGCCTGGCATTCAAGTTATCGATTTAAAACTAAACTTTTTGCTGTGAGCCGAAGGCGAGCAACGAAATACTCCATTAGGTGTCCGTTTGGGCTTCCTGTGCATCATGCATCAGAAGCAAGGTTGAGGTTTGCTTCGACCGATCGACCGGGGGACCGATTGCATGGAACGATTTGAATGTGACAATCGTCTCGTTTTCACGCCGAACCGTAAAAGGGGAATTTCTACAGCATTTCTTTGCACGATATTTCGAATATTTGAGAGATTTTCCTGGACCTTAAAAAAGAAAAGTGTTGCATTTTGTTGGTTAATGTCGTATCTCATGTACTAAAAATTTGTACAGTCGGATGGCCATCACAGACTTAAATCATCAGCCCAGTCGTTTAAACTCGTAAATTGAGTATATAAGAGGCCAGAAATACAGATTTAGTTCGCAATTTTCAAAACAGATATTTCAGTGTGCTCAATTGTCCCATTAGTACCAAGGGCAATACTCACATCTAAAATGAAAAGTTGGAGCGCGTGAGGACAGAAGTCGATCTGTTTATATTTGCGGGTGAGCTGTGAGTAAACTTGAGCCACTCTCTGTTATTATCGGTGATGGTACTCAATATTGAATTAGAATACTCAATAGATGTTAACATCATTTGTCAGTCGATTGCGAGTGTTCCACTGTTTACACGTTTGATTGAGCTGTGATCATGAGCCCATCCTTGTTTACACCAATAATGGATGTGCTAAACAGACTGACATTAGAATTAATGTAAGTTTTGTCAGTCGATTATAAATGGCTTCGCTGTGTTCGATTGAACCGTGATTCGTGTGTAAAACAGTCAGTCTTTTGTTTCCAAACAACATCGAGAAGTTGGCCTTTGAACTTTGCTAAAGTTTTCGCCGAGTGGAATGACCTGTTTTTTTTATAAAGTTATGATGAATACCTCTTAGTCCAGTCGCGTCAAATTATTTTGACAGGGAAAAAAAAGAATTGAAAAAATATTTTAATTATATTGAATAAAAAGAAGAAAGGGAATGATTTTTAAAAGTACCAGTTATAATTGTTATTTTGCAACGAATGCCGCGTGGTTAATACTCGTTGTGGATGATAGAATTCGCCCTAAACCCCTGATATCGATGTTACAAACGATTAGAGAGAAGACTGAGCTTGTCTGTCAATTAGACAGTTTCCTGTTCTTTCTATTGGCCTAATGGGATTTCTGTCAGTAATAATGAGGAGCACTAGCTCCGCATGTATATGATAACACTAAAATCGTTAAGCCGATGCTTGGTCGAGAACACGTCAAGCCTCAAATGAAGGAAGTCCGTTTATTTTCAAATGATTATCAAATGCAATAATTTATTCTCAACCTGAATATTTGAAAAAAAACCCTAGGTCGGCAGCGACGGATCCAAGGATTCTAGACTACTCAGATTCACAATTTCAAAAAAATGCTAAAAAACTATTTTTTATTCTTCCATGGAAGACAGTTTCTAGCATTGACACGGGAGGAACATCTGCGCTAGGATTTATGATTTTAGTGCATTTCTAGCGATTTCAGAAACGCAATTTTCAAGAAACTCTCGCGCCTACGCCGCTCATGGGCCTACAAAATTTTCAGATCCTGGGCCTACAAAATTTTCAGATCCTGGCTACGCCACTACTTTTTGACCTTCATAGTTAGTAACTCGCAGCACTCTCGTTATCATTGATAACATCCTGTAGATAAACACCCTAACCTAAATCTTTAACAAAATTATCAAGTGTTTATAGTTATTCACGACAGAAGGAGAAGAAAAGATGCGAATCTTGGTTCTGTTTGCCCTAAAAGGCTTACAAAACTGAGGTGGTAATAAGTGGTGTTTCAAATGGTTAGCAGTTGGTGTGAGTTTGCCCTATATGCTGGACTCTCGCAAAGTCCCTCGCACGTTTTTTGCTGATAGACTCGCTCGCGCTTTCAGCGCTCGTTGACCGAATTTCTCCCGTTTGTAAATAACATGTAATTGAGGAAAAAAAATAACATGTAATTGAGGAAAAAAAACAAATAACATGTAATTGAGGGAACACACAACCGAGTGGACTTGTGGCAAGTCTAGCCCTATGCATGTAGTAGTACAAATGACGTGTTTCGTGTACATGGGTATATAGCACTACGACTGAAATGAATTAGTGAAGTTGTGGCTATGTTCATATCAATACGTTGATATTTTTGCGGGTTAGGACCTTGGCCTTGATTATGGAGTGCCGCTGACCAATAGTGTTAACATTGCTGACCAGCCCCGAGTGCAACATTGTGGCAGCATGGCCCGCAGTAACGGAAGCAGCGACCCATTCCCCTTCAGACACGGTAATGCAAGCTGGAGTCATTCAATATTGTTAATCTGCCCAATGTTCTTCTCTCCTTCCTGATTTTGTCTTTTCTTATTTTGATTACACAGAATCAAAAGTTATTGCAATTATCCAGTTTCTACCAGATATGAAAACCTACAATGTTGTTTTCTCCCTGTTCAAGGCAGAAAATAGAACAGTAATCATATCCGTTGAGAGTTTGGAAAATGTAAACTCAAACTGACACAGAAAAGACACTGGCTCCTGTGACACTAATTTTTTTGCATTGTAGCAAGTCTTGTTTAGTAAAGTTAACTTTTTGTTTTATTCCTAAGGTCAGTTAATTATCACCAAAGTATTTGTGGGACAAGCAGTACCTGCAAAAACTGACAAAAGGTAAGGGTGGACGTTGTTATGCCGCAAATTGTGGTTGATCATGAGTTTGTACAAGCATTCAAAAGTTTCTAAACAAACATGTAACCTTGTCTCTAGTTCATATTAAGAAATATTTTTCTGTTTAAAACTTTTGATATTTTTCTTGAAGCTTGGTGTATTTTTCCCTCGTAGTTGACGATTTATCACCGCTACCACCGTAAACGTAATACAATTCAGCGGTAAATGTAATAAAGGCAACCACCCTAAGTGTAATACCTTTTAACCTTTAATGCAATGAACATCTTTCTTTCTTTCTTATAGTTGTCTGTATAGTTTCAACTTACACCAGTTGAAATAGTGGTATGCCAACCAAACTTTCACAAGAAGTATATAGAACACCAGATACTGAATCTGTTAAACTTTAAAGTAAAAAGTATGTTATTGGTTGTTGTTGTACCTTCTAGGCGATGACATCAAAAGTCACGTGACTTGCAAAAGTCTTAAGTTTGCGCATAATTATTGCTTATTTTGGTAGATTTGCCAATGCCAAACAATCTCAACCTAACATATGGGCCAAACGAAAACGTTGAGAGTTATCTTGTTGTTTTATTTCCTGTGGTCGTTTGTGTTTCAGAGTAACAAAATCCACATTCTCTGATGTGGACTCCGTGTACCGTCCACGGAAACACGACAACTGCCCCGCCCAGTCCGCAGGGGTAAAAAGAGGCTCAACATGTAACTGTAACACCCACCAGAGTGATTGGTTTGTATTTGACCACGAGCTGGTTTTACCGGAATATGTGGTGGATTTTGAGTATGTTACCAAAGTAAGTTAACAAGAAACATGTTAGTAAAAGTGAGAAGTAGCGGGAAGAGAGATAATCATTTCTTTTTCACCTGTCAAATTATGGAATGACATTACATCAAATCAACCAGGCTTTTCATCACATGGAGTAACTTTTTATTTTTAAAAGGTAAAGCCGAAGTCTCCGTTGATTTACTATTTCGGAGAGGGTTCAGACAACGCAACTTGGCAGTACTTGGAAACAAGTGAAGACTGTGACGACGATGTGTTGAAAATTGAACCTATCATCAAGCCAAGACCAAGGTATCCACTGTTAAAACTAAGATCGAAATAACTCCTGTTCAGTTATTAGACTGACAGCTACTTCTCTGGTAACCTGGGGTTCTGATGAGCTGGTGACAGTCGCAAACCATTTATATATGTTTGATTTCTCAGCGACAGGATGAAAATTTCCTGCATAAGGTATTCATGACAATAAGTTATAAAACGTGGGTATGATTTTTCCAGGTTGATTGCACTGACAGAGGAAATCATTTTGCAGCAGTGCGGCGCGTCAGTCCTGGAACGCATAACGGTGAGTTCAAACTCGGAAATATAAGTTTTTATTTTTTTCTGTTGATGAGTTCAATATCTTGTGTTTGTTATTAATTTCATAGTTTTGAAATGCTTGTCGTTTTTGGCTCAGCTCTGATACATGTAAAATAATAATAATAATAACAACAATAATAATAATAATAATAACAACAACAACAACAACAGTATCGTTATTTATTAAAAACTTTGCAACCACAAGGCTGAATTACTCATTAGTTTACGGTTGATATACGCCGAAAATTTGAGGGAAATAAAAAATAAAAAATTGCTGAAAATATTATAAAGGTTAGAAATATACCTCGACTAGATTAAAGACAACAAGCCTCTGTTGAAACGTTCAGTTTTGAACATAGGAGGTTTAAATACTCTGGTTTTCCTGTGGTCATGTTTGAATTCCGGGTGGGCAGAAGTTCATTCAGATTGCACTTCATTGAGTTTGTCAATGTGTCTCTGCGGCCCGAAAGATAGACGGGTGTATGGGCAGGTGTCTTGATTGTTCTGGATACAGCCTTAGGTAATTGTTTTAGAAATGAGACTGTACAGAGCAAAAACTAGCGAGCTGTGTTTTTGTACGTTTAACCATGAAAGTACTCTTAAATGCTAGTTTTCATTTTATGTGTTACAATCATCCTAAACAGGCCCTCAATTTACATGGCAACGGGCTGAATCGTCTCAAGTACATAAGCTGTCTAACAGGTCTCAAGAAACTTGTTGTAAGTTTCAACGACCTAACTATGCTTGAGGACCTCGCACACATGGTAAGTAGTTGATATTAACGTCTCTTGTAATTAGTACATTGTGTTATAAAATAGCGCAGATATAATGCGCACTCTTATCGGCTGAAGGATGTCAAAACCGAGTAGTGTCTAACGACACACTGTCTGTGTCAATAGACTGTGATGCAAACACTCCACTCGAGTAGTTAGAGACACAGTTAACATTTGCCTCTTGTTCCTCTCATACTTCTCTTATGCTTTACAACTCTGGCGTATTTGTTTCAAATTCTGTAGCCACTCGCAGCCGTTTTACAAAGCTTAGTTACTTCGGCAATACCGATCTTGCGAAGGAGCAACTTGCATTACGCTTGTCCCTCCTGACGGAAGTGCACGTACCTGCAGGTGTACATTGCCCTTGTCCGGTTCTATTCTCAAGTATTACTGCAATACAGCACCACACCTTTTCACAAGCTACATCTTATATTGGAGCCGTTTAGAGAGCTCAACACATTGTCATCAGCTAAATTAGAACTTTTTCAAAAAAAATGGAAAGTTCGTCATCTTGCCACTGAAACAGTGAAACAGAGGCTTGGAACAACTTTGTCAAACAAATCATTTTACATTAAAGCAACAAGCACAATAAAAAGCGCCCTCGATTCGTTGTACGTTTCTAAGTATATCACGAACTGTGTGTCGCTGTACATGCGATTGTGGAAGGCTTCAGCTTACTTGGTCAGTGTTTGCAATAATGTATTGTTATCATGTTTTTCTTTTCAATTAGTTTAAAACCTGGTTTTAGGTTGAAAATGCCGTTGAAACCCCCTCGATGTCTGTTTTAATCCATTTCATACTGTACCGTAACTGTAACCCTATCCAGACCGGATCTTTTGAGACTACTTAGGATCGAAGGTCTGGGGAGGGGGGGGGTAGAAAGTGTCTGCGGCCTATATCTCCGTAAATATTAAAGGTATTAAAGCCAAATTTGGACGACAAATAGAATATCAAAAATAACCATTTTATGTAGTTAAAATGGTTAAGTGCATCATTATAGCGCCATAAATCGGGAAAATGTTTTTTTGGGGATTTCGACCCAAATTGTTTACAGAAACGTTTTCATATGAATTAAACATGTCTTTGGCGTCTAAAGTTTTGATGTCTTATCAATTGTGGTTGAAATTGTATTGATTCCAAATATTATCAACGTTTCCTATATGTAACATTTCCAAGCTGAAAAAACTGTTTAGCATGAACAGTTGACAGTTACAATTCAGCAGTATATCGACTTGACTCTTTCTCTCATCCATAGGCGTCAGCAATCCAGCACAAAAGTTGATGAGTTCTTTTAACAGACTCAAATGGTTGTTTTGGTTTCACCTTTGTAAGAATGTGTGAAAAAGAAATCAAAATGAGAAAAAAAAACAGAGCTCCAAAAACAGGTTACCATGGCAACAACATACACCCTAACCTAAGTTTTGTAGTATACTTGTTTTGATCAGGCACCATGAGAGGATATTGTTTGACTAAACTAGAATATTTAGTCTTTTCATTGCAAGTATTACCGTTTGATGTATAACATCTATAATTTCCAAAAAAAGTTATTGTATTGTATTGTATTGTACTGTATTGTACATCTTGTCTTTGACTTGCCGCTCTTCACACCCACCTATTTTGAGATTGCCTGGAGTATTGATGATGAACGAGTGAGAAAACAAATACGAATAGTGCAGAGCAAAGCAGCTGATAACAATCAATAAGGTCTCACTCTTAGCTTCTAACTTGTTTGTAGGTATTCCTGGAACATTTAGATGCCAGTTTCAACAAGATCACAACTTTAGAAGGGTTGAAGGTATGGTGCATGTGCGCAGCAACTTTTGTTTAGTTTCAAAATAAGCTCTTGAACCTTCAACAGAGAGAACTTTAGGATGACCGGTTACAGTAACTATTTTCGTAGGCAGAGCAAAACAAAACAAAATTAACGTATTTAAGTCCCAATGACAAGGGGTGATATATCATCCGCTCCAGCAATATCTGTCCTTTTACATCCCTGAAAATGGGCACGCAACCACAATACTTTACTTGTTAGAGTCACGTACTTTGTAATTTTATTGATTCTTTATCGTCTCCTTCTCCTCCTTCTACTTCTCCTTTCCCTTCTCCTTCTCCTTCTCCTTCGCCTCCTTCCCCCTCTCCTTCTCCTTCTCCTTCCCCTTCTCCTTCTCCATCTCCTTCTCCTTCCCCCTCTCCCTTTCCTTCTCCTTCTCCTCCTTCCCCCTCTCCTTCCCCCTCTCCTCCTTCTCCTTCTCCTTCTCCTTCCCCCTCTCCCTTTCCTTCTCTTTCTCCTCCTTCCCCCTCTCCTTCTCCTTCTCCTTTCCCTTCTCCTTCCCCTTCTCCATCTCCTTCCCCCTCTCCTTCCCCCTCTCTTTCCCCCTCTCCTCCTTCTCCTTCTCCTTCTCCTTCCCCCTCTCCCTTTCCTTCTCCTTCTCCTCCTTCCCCCTCTCCTTCTCCTTCTCCTTCTCCTTCTCCTTCCCCTTCTCCTTCCCCTTCTCCTTCTCCTGCTTCTGCTTCTCCTTCTGCTTTCCCTTCTGCTTCTGCTTCTCCTTCCCCTTCTCCTTCTCCTCCTTCTTCTTCCCATTCCCCTTCTTCTTCTTCCTCTTCTTCTTCTTCTCCTCCTTTTTCTTCTCCTTCCCTTTTCCCTTCTTCTCCTTCTCCTTCCCCCTCTCCTTCTCCTTCTCCTTCCCCCTCTCCTTCTCCTTCTCCTTCCCCCTCTCCTTCTCCTTCTTTTTCTCCTTCTCCTTCCCCTTCTCCTTCCCCTTCCCCTTCTCCTTCTCCTTCCCCTTCCCCTTCTCCTTCTTCCTCTTCTTCTTCTTTTTCTCCTTCTCCTTCTCCTTCCCTTTTTCTTCTTCTTCTTTTTCTCCTTCTCCTTCTCCTTCCCTTTTTCCTTCTTTTCCTTCTCCTTCCCCCTCTCCTTTTCCTTCTCCTTCCCCCTCTCCTTCTCCTTCTCCTTCCCCCTCTCCTTCTCCTTCTCCTTCCCCTTCTCCTTCTGCTTCCCCTTCTCTTTCTCCTTCTCCTTCCTCTTCTTCTTCTTCTTCTAGAATTGTGTGATAGTTTGTTTTCTTCTTGACTGGTGGAGCCGCCTATGGCTCTGACGTTTGAACACCTATTCTTTCAGGGCTGTAATCGTTTAAAACATCTGGACGTGTCACGGAATCAGTTGAAGTGTACCAGGGAAGAACTTGGTATCATGAGAAAACATATGATAACTCTGACGTGGCTGGACACCAGATACAACCCTTGGCAAAAGGTTTGGCATGTTGGTTTAGTCACGCGCTTGCTGTTTTTAAGGGCCGAACATATATGTGGCGCAAAGGTTGTAGACTAAAACAAAAAAAAGACATGGCCAGTAGCGGCGCTACGCATTCTCTGTGCTCCTTTGTTAGAATTATCATGAGCTGCAGAATTGTGAAGGCTGTGGATATTTGTTGTGTAATAGCGCTATAGATTTTCTATTGTTTTTATTTTAAAGACCACTTCCTTAACACGACTTAGTGGCCAAAAGCAAAAACCTTGAGTCGAGGCCAGAAAGTCAGAAATAGAGCAAGTGTTTGTAAACTTCGAACTTTACCTCGACTTGAAGTAATTGTTTATGGCCACTGGGACAAGTTATGAAAGTAGTGTGAATATATGGTAAAGAAAGATATTAGCTGAATCACACCTTTTTCTAAAGAACAGATTAAATAATGCACTAAATTATTAATTAGAACATGTAAAAAGTTATCGAATGATAAATGCAGCAAATAACGGAATGGTATTGCAGTACATTATCGAATGGATTTTGCAATAAATTATCGTATAAAATTTTGGGGTAAACTATTGAATGAATTTTGCTTTAAATATCAAATAGATTTTGCATAAAAATTATGGATTAAAAAACTTAAATGAAAATCAATATATATGAACTATGTAACATATAAAAGTCCTATCGAATTTTGCCACATTTCGGCAACTATACAGGCTTGCTCCTATGTCCCGCGGAGTTAAAACGATATATATATATATCAGTCTCTGATTGGCTACTTTCCAACGCGGTGTGCGATTGGTAAAGTTACAGGGTAAACATCTTATTCGTTATCACAGTATGGCTTTTCCTTCCGAGATCCATATTTGTTGCAAAACAAAATACGATGATTGCGGATGAATGCTGGCAACGAGCATTTTTAAAGCAGTGCGCATGCACGAACAGTTTCAAATGAACATTATTCTTTTTAAACAGAAAATCTCTTTAAGGGAGTTTTGGGAGGTCGTATTATAATTGTTCGTAAATCAACCGACTAGACACGGCAAATCATTGATTTTCCAAGCGCCTTCCAACAGCATGGCATGCCCTGCTTGGAAACCTCGAGGTACCAGTGTTAACGTTGTTGTTCGCCCTTGCGGTGGCAATTTGACTTTTACCGAAACATCAACTTGTTGCCACTTCGTTAAATTGTGTCTTTTTCCTTTTTCTTTGTTCGATTTAGCGTGTTGAGTTACAGATCTGTTATTGTGAACCGGTAAAACAGAATTCTGGCAACTGGGGAGGAATTCGTACAGGACAAACTGCCCATTTAGTTGGCTCAAGACATCGGGCCAAACCTCGGGTTCGCCGCAACATTTTATCGATGCTGGACCGTTCTTGTCCGCGGCCAGCAGTTCTCCTGATCGCTTGAGTACCGGCAGTGGATCTTTGTTTTTACCGAGGCATTTCAGTTCGGCTTCCATTTTTCTACTTCAGTGGTAGGAAGTCCTCGATAGTTTTCTTTGAACAAATCACGTTGTCGTAAACTGACAAGTTTTGAACATTGCGTTATTGCATTTAGCCTATATTATGCAATAATTCAGCAAGTTACGGAATGGGTTATGAAGTAACCAATCAAAAACGAATACAACTATGCTTGCAAAACTGTGGGGTTTCGGAACAATCCTTTGTGCGCTATTACGCCCCTTGCCTGTACCAGCGGTTTAGACCTGCATGTCTGCAACGTAGGCTAGTATAGTACAGATATAACTTCTAGTTTTCGTCAACTATTTGCTTTTGACGTGTCTTTCTTGAAGAATTGTAAAATATTATCAACTATTGGGGGGGGAGGGGCAAATTCATTACAGTTGGTCATTCAATACGTTAGTTTTTTCGTCATATTGGTTACTATATAGTAAGAGTGCATGGATGACTCAATAACTATAAAAAACAAATATTTAATGATTAGTATTTTTCTTAAAAATGCTATTTTAAAGAATCCTTAATGCACATTACAGGATAAAATGTAAAAATAAAGCTAGGTTTGCTAGATTACAAAAATGTACGAAAAGAAACAAAAGAAAAACATCCCAGGGAAAACTGACTGGCCAACAAAGTAGCTAATTAATAAAGTAACCAATATGACGAGAAAACTAACGTATTGAAGGACCTACTGTAATGAATTTGCCCCTCCCCCCCAATAGTTGATAATATTTTACAATTCTTCAAGAAAGACACGTCAAAAGCAAATAGTTTTAAAAAACATATTCGAAAAACGTAGCAAAAACGTTTTAGCATGGAACGATGGCAACAAACTGACTGAAGGGGGAGGGGGAGAGATCAATAGTGAATATGTCCCCCGATAGTTAAGAGCTAAACACATTTTGCAAGAAATGAAAAACATATAAACGTACACACACATATACAAATAGTATCCTAAAGTGCATGATAAATGGGGGGGAGGGGGCGAAATCCCTAGGACGGCCCTAGTGATTTTCCCGGGGGGGCGAGATCCCTAGAGAGGGGCGAAATCCCTAGTGATTTCGCCCCGGGGGGGCGGATTTGCTACGACACCGGTATTAAACTAATTTGAATTTGTAGTGACATACCGTGGTTGTACCAAAGCAGCCTGCGGGACTAATTTGTTTCTCTGTAGTTAGTTTGCCAGGGTATACTGTTCAAGATTGTATGTACAATATACAACTACATTCTCCGTAATTAGTATATTCAAGGTTTCAGATTTTGATTAACTAGTTTGCCTGTTTATTTGATTTGCGAGTGGAAATATAATTTAAGTTGAGTTGAGTTTGGGCTGCCTGTTGCTCGATATGCTTACTTGCGCATGCTTGGGCTGCCTGTTGCTCGATATGCTTACTTGTGCATGCTTGGGCTGCCTGTTGCTCGATATACTTACTTGCTTATGCTTGGCCTGCCTGTTGCCCAATATGCTTACTTGCGCATGCTTGGGCTGCCTGTTGCCCGATATGTTTACTTGCGCAAGCTTTGTATACATACACAGTTGTTCATTCATCAGTTCGAACGATTTGTCTTTTAGCCTGAAACGCTAAGAATGCGAGCGTTAGGTCGACTGAAGAACCTTGAAGTACTGGACGGAAACCCTGTAACGGGTGAGGAGATAACCACAGCCCTTCGCATGGCAGCTGCTTCAAGAATTTCCTCATTTGCCCTCCTAGCCCATGCAAGAACTGACAAGTACAAACCAAGAACGCTAAGTCTCGCACCAACCGCACAAGTCATTCTCGATACAAGTCGACACAAACCCGTCAAGCTGGCAGACGAAGACAGCCAGTGGTTTGCAAAGGTAAGAACCAAAGCAAACTCTCCAAAAGTCCTGTTATAAATGAAATACAAACGTCCCACTTTTTAGTAACAAAAAAAGTTATGCAGTCCCATCTTTCCTTGGCACCATTGTGATTTGTCATTAGAGAAAAATTCTCCCAGTCTAAGTGTAGCAACTTAAGGATTTTATGACAAAGAAGAGAAGAGGACCATTCTACCTTGATAGTTTCCATGTGTATGGTTAAAGGAACTGTTGGCTAAATCAATTCAAAACACTCTTTTTATTGTGGTTATAAGCCCCTCAGCCCATTAAAATACCACCCAAACTGTAAGCCCCTCGGTCCCGGTTAAAATGCCACCTGAACTGTAAGCCTGTCGGCCCCGGTTAAAATGTCACCTGAACTGTAAGCCCTTGGCCCCGATTAAAATGTCACCCAAACTGTAAGCCCCTCGGCCCTGATTAAAATGTCACCCAAACTGTAAGCCCCTCGGCCCGATTAAAATGTCACCCAAACTGTAAGCCCCTCGGCCCCGATTAAAATGTCACCCAAACTGTAAGCCCCTCGGCCCCGATTAAAATGTCACCCAAACTGTAAGCCCCTCGGCTCCGGTTAAAATGCCACCCGAACTGTAAGCCCCTCGGTCCTGGGTTAAAATGTCACCTGAGCTGTAAGCCCCTCAGCCCCGGTTAAAATGTCACCCAAACTGTAAGCCCCTGTTAAAATGCAACCTGAACTGTAAGCCCCTTGACCCCAGTTAAAATGCAACCTGAACTGTAAGCCCCTCAGTCCCTGTTAAAATGCAACCTGAATTGTAAGCCCCTCGGCCCCAGTTAAAACGCCACCCGAACTGTAAGTCCCTCAGCCCCGGTTAAAATGCCACCCGAACTGTAAGCCCATCAACCCCTGTTAAAAAGCCACCTGAACTGTAAGCCCCTCGGCCCCGGTTAAAATACCACCTAAACTTTAAGCCCCTTGCCCCGGTTAAAATGCCACGCGAACTGTAAGCCCCTCGGCCCTGGTTAAAATGTCAACTGAACTGTAAGCCCCTTGGCCCCAGTTAAAATGCCACCTGAACTGTAAGCCCCTCGGCCCCGATTAAAATATCACCCTAACTTTAAGCCCCTCTGCCCCGGTTAAAATGCCACCTGAACCGTTAACCCCATGGCCGCAATTTAATGCCACCTGACCTAAAATGCCATAGAAACATAAGTATGCCCAGGGCTTTTAAGAGGGATTTTGCGATGTCAAACAACCGACTTCCTTGGGAGAACTGGAATGGAAGAAACTGGATGGCCTGGAAACCATTTTATCAATCAGTTGGCCCTTAATTTGCTCGACCTTCGATCGATTGGTCCTTTATTTGCATGCAGTAGTAGTAGGCTGCGTGGATCGACAAGTGAGTAACTAGTCTTCCCGGGGAAACCCTTTTGTCTCCCACCTCTTTGTTGCTGCGTACACGGGCAGTTTGAGTTGCTATTATCGGTATTTATAGACTCTATTTGATGGACAACTGATGGTTACTTTGCTGAAACAGTTGTGAAATAAAATGTGCTCTTTGACTGAATGAAGTTTTCTCCCTTTGCTCGACCCTGTCTCAGTTTTAACTTATTCTTAAAATGAGTGTTATATCATGAGATTGGCTTTGTAGACAGAAAAGTTTTACTTTCTTATTCGAAAGGAACTTAGAGCGGGGAGGATACAGCTTCGCTCGTGCGACACTCCCGTCACGTGACTTAAATATAAAACTTTTGTATGGAACATAGGGTCATTATATAAACATTCTGTGTTTGGTGTGTACTTGCAGAATGATAAGGAAAAAGTCAATTGTGAAAACTAGTGTATTTTATCCTCAGGTTACTGCTCTTCAAATGGACAATCAGCGGCTGGGAAAACTTTCAAACTTGGAGAAACTGGAAAATCTACGTTGGGTTTCGTTCAACAGAAACGACTTGACGAAGATCGAGGTTTGTAAAGCAATATTGCAAGTTGCCCTTAATTAAGCAACTGAAGTAACATTTGAGCGATTGTAAGAACCCTGAATTTGTAGGTTCAGTTGTACGTGGGTGGGAGCCGTGGGCCGCCTACTCGTGTACATCAAACTGTCGTCTGAGGATGTGTCACTGAAAAGGGTCGTATTTAACTCCAAAAATGTTGGAGATGGATGATAGTTCAACGCTGAGTGATTGAGATGGAGTCACATATTGGGGTGGGGATAAATGCAGTGAAGTGTCGATATTGCGATATTATGTGGATGGAGTGTGTTTTTTGAACACACCTGTGACTGTATTCGAGTAGTTCCGATCTCTTTCGTCGTATATGCGTTCAAAACCTAGGGCTGGTTACTGACGCACTCGGCGTGCACAAAGAACCTTTTAACTGGTTTATAAACAAAATTGTTTGTTTGCTTGCTTGCTTGTTTGTTTGTTTGTTTGTTTGTTTGTTTGTCGTCTGTCTACGCAATCATAAAGATACAAAAAGTTGTTCTTTTGTTAGGGGAACTTCGTTTGGTACCATGGTCCTAATTAGTTACGCTAGTTTCATTGCTAAGAAAATTAAAAGAAGCACTGAGCGAATAGCACAGATGTTTGCTTGGAATTTCGCTTCTCGATCGAAAAATGCGAGCATTTTCGACAAGGCGTTGTATTTTAATCTTAGAGCTTCTTTCTAAACTGAGTTTTCCGCCAAAACCTCATCGGACCGTCGTCACTCCGTCCCTGCATGGAAATTTTAAAACTATCGCATACGAATACAAAATTGTACTATTCACGTTTATGAAATTAAGTTTCTGTTTTGTCAGTGAAAGAAAGGTGGGACATTATGGTGAAAGGTGATCTGCCGTCGTTCATAATAATGTATTTGACTTCAAAAAGCATAATGCACCCAGCCCAGGGGACTGGGGTTGAGTGAGGGGGGGGGGAAGATGGCGGTTAAGGGTGAGTGGGGATTTGAAACCTTACTGAATTTTTTGGGGATGACAAAATCGGTCAAAAATGGTAAAAAATTCTGTACGTTTACTGCGTTTTGGTGCTTGTATCTCGAGTTTTGTGTCACAACCCACTCCCAACGGTCGGTTTACTTTGCCAAATCCCCACTCCGTTGAAACTGCTGAGCGACGAAGAGCTTCAGGCTTGTTTTAATTTTTTGGTGCAAAATTATAAACCAGTAACCGAGCTGTTTTTTGCACGATTGGGGAAAATATGTTTGGTCTCTTTATAATAATTATTCTAGTTCGAGAGAGGTGATCTTTTGTTCAGTAAAAACTAAAAGTTTTCTCATTTGGTTTTCTCAGTTTTGTCGGTGTTAAAGTCTCACTCTTTTCTCTGCCCTTTGTTGTCCTTTTTTACTGGTTTAGTTGTTAAGGGCTTTTTATCACTTTTTTGCGGTACTTGCATTGCACAACGTGATGTTTTTGTACATACTCATTGCAGAACGCAGTAAAAAGGCCCAAAGAAGTATATGCAAACTAGATTTATCCGTTAGTTTGCCCTTGTTTCAGAAATCTAGCAGACCGGTTTTTAACAAAAATTTGTTGTAAGCTCGTTTTTGGAACCACTGACTATTTGTTTGTATCACTGAACAAGAGTATGGCATCTTTTCTGTTACACTTGTATTTGCCTGACATGCATGCGCGTTTGTAATAAAAGATTGATTACAAACTCTGTACATTTATTTAACCAACAAAATGCCCAACTCTTGGTCAAGTGTGTATCTGTCGATGAGGAGAACTTTACCCAAATATCGCACGTGTCAGGACGGATAGATACACAAGTTGGAGGCAGTTGTTGCTGTAAAAACAAGTGATGCAAGAAACAACTGGGCAAAAATTGGAGCAGTTTGGCACACCTACGGTTGCATTTAGCAAATGACTGTTTCCGCAGACTAATACTTTTAAAATATTATTTTATTTGTATTTGTTTTGAAGGCCTTCTAGATGAATTTATCATATGCCAGTTTGGCAGTTTCCGAGTTATGCTTCAATTCCTGTGTACAAATGCATACGGCAAGTGTATGAAAACTTAGCAGTAAGCCTCGATTTCAAGTTAATGTTTATGGGAACTGTTTATAGTGCCATGTCCCTGCTCATCTCTACTTTATGAGTTGATTGTGACGGCCATGTATATCAAAATGTTAACATGGTAATTATTTCGCCCAGATAATAGTTTGTTGTTTCTTACCACAAAGAACCACAACTCGTAAGTATACGTTTTGTATAGCGTTGTGAGTCAACATTTGGGTGGCCGTCGTCATAGGAAGAGCGACTTCGCGTGAATCTAAACCAAACCCTACTGTTCAAGGACGAGCGGGCCCAAAATCTCAACCTTAGCATTATTCATAAATAAAAAAGGTCGATAACTCAAAAATGTAAGCTCAGATTTGAAAGTTTGGTTGAATTACACTCTTTCATATTAAGAACAAACTTAAGAACATCGAGGCTGAGCTTGCACGAAAAATAAAAACGAACTGAGGCTGAATCAATAATTTAGCAAGTGTACAAATTTGAACTTCATACAGTAGTCCTACAGTGCTCAACTCTCCGAAAATGCACTCATGGCATTTGTCTTGCAAAATGCACTTCAATTTCTTGTGAAAGAGTGCACAAAAGTTGTAAAATTGATAAAAGAGTTGACTCTGGTTAAAATAGTTTAAAATGTCAGTAAAACGTTTTGATCACTTTAGTGACCTTCCTCAGTTGAACTGAATTTAAATGAGTTTGGCAAGCTTAAAAAAACAATTAAAAAGTGGTTATTAAAATTCAAAAAGTACTATTGAAACACCAAAAAGTGCTAGTTAAAAATTCTTTAAATTGTGGTAAATGCGAGGAAAGTCGATATGTTCATTGCTTGTGTTCTCGTCCATTGCTGAACATATCGACTTTAAACATAAAGTCTGTAAACACTGTAAACATTCTAAACTATTTAACCAGAGTCATCTCTTTTATCAGTTTTACAGTTTCACTATGCCTGGTTACAGCCGAAGTATTTTTAGTGCGCAGAAGCACCTTACCGGATTTTAGGGGAGTTTAACCCCCTACGGCTACGGAAAACACAGCCGCTTAGAACAAAATAAAACATTAATTTTGATGTAATTACCGAAAAAATAAGAACGTTGAGTCTGAGCAAATTTTTACTGGTTTTTAATAAACAAAAAAAGAGTGTTAACGGATTTAAATATTGTTCGTGTAGTTAGTTTGCGAGAGGCCCTTCCTGTCACTAAAACTATTCCAGTGAGCGCCTTTAAACTGGCGTCTGATTACGAGGCCGCGACCGGCCGGTCCTAATAACGATGGTCCACCTTAGATATACTTTAGAAAACTTCACAAAAAAAAACATTTTGGCTACACAAACTCCTAAATCATTTTAAGTGTAAATTCGATCGTCGCTCGTTTCCGCAATTGTCCAATTTCGATATGGTCGCAGTCTGTACCATAACACAGACGAAATCAAGTGGGGAAAGTTAGTTGTCTGAATTGACTACGAGAAAAATGAAGTTACAAGTTCAGTCGAAGCAGTATTTTGTAAGTGTCAAAAAGTGGTATGTAAGGCAGATCAAAACTTTCCGGTTCCTCATCGATTTTTTGCAAATATTGGGCGCGGAAGGCGGTTTTGTTTTACCAAAGATCATCAGAGTCTTTACAAGAGTAGGAGAAGCACACTTGCGGAAATGTAATTTAGAAATATAACCGTAAAGAACATTGCCGTCATATAGTGTTTCTCATAAAATAAAGTAATCAGCAGTCATTTGGCTCGGCTCTGAACAAAAATTGAAAACGAAAATGTGGCATTACTTTTGAAATGCGGGCGCTGATGATAAACCGGGAGTTTTCTTTGTTTTGCCAAATGTTCCATTTGGTTTTGCCTTCCTTCAGTCTCGCAACTTAATGGTAATACGTTTTCCTGCTGCAGGCGTATCTTGCTATGCCATCGAAGACTTTAATAAAAAAAACACTGATCGGTTCATTTAGGTTTTAAAACTGTAATGTGAAGAATTTTGTAGAGAGTCCGGAAAATGTAAACAAAGTGTGACGTCCTAATGAAGTAGGTCTTCAAGAGTATGTGGATTTTTTTTTATTTTAAAATTTAAAGCTTTTCACTGTAAATACCGAAAACGCTTCAAAATGAGTTATCCAACTGTTTTGTAAGAAACATTGATGATAACAAGTTAGTCGCTGAAGAACTGAGCAAAACAGCATTCAACAATGTATGTGGGTTACAATGCACGAAACGCCAAAGGCGTTTTTGTACATATTGATATACTGCTGTTTCCTAAACGGTTGTCTCGTTCAATGAGCTTTGGAACGTCTTTTTACAAACGAGGTTTTTACACACTGATAGGCACAAGAAGACTTTGTTTTGATGTTAGAAACCTAAATTGATGCGTTTCGAAGTCTAAATTGATACTTTTTGACGCATGCAGAAACCTGCATTGTTCGAACCGGGTCGTGCTAAAATGCAGCAAATCTGCAAGACAACAAGCAGCTGTACATGCAGTTAATTACAACACTAATGTGCACAGAATTCGTAGTTGTGTTTGTACAAATGGTCAGATACAACATCTGCTATGTACAAGTGATCTCCGTGTAAAGCAACATCCCAGGCGCCGTGACTCTCATCGTCAATCATGACACGAAAATATTTGAGCAGATTTCCATTCGGCTCGAAAATGACAAGATCCGTTCCGAGGCAAACTATGATATTGTGACGCGAGTCAACTGCTAGTCCTTTTGGGAAGCCGCTATACCCATCAACAGCTAAACCTTCGGTTAGAAAAGAATTCATGAGAATCCCTTGATTGTCGAAAATTCTGACTGAAGGTTTGTGGCCACGATCAGACACAAAAAATGTTTCGTCCTTGAAAACGGCTTTCATTGGTTGAATATCATGCTGTTGCCCGAAGGCCATGCACATTGTGTACGACTGGCTGCCGTGCCGCTCAAACACTTGAACTCGACTGTTCCCGGTGTCAGCAATAATAATACGGTTAGTTTCATCCACAGAAAGGCCATACGCGCCTTTAAATTCGCCCGGTTTAGCTCCAGCTCTGCCAAACGCGTTTACAACACGGCCCCGTTTGTCCAAGATTTGGACGCGATTATTAGCGTGATCCATTACGGCGATTTCGTCATTTCGCGTGAATGCTACTGAAGTTGGAAAATTGAACTCCCCTAACTTCCTTCCATGTTTCCCCAAAACACGTCCGACGAATGGCTTATCTTGCCGAGAAAACTTGCGTATGTTTTCCCATGTGAAAATCTGAATCCTGTGATTTTCTGAATCTGCAACGGCAAATTCTCCCCGCTCGTTTATGTCTAGGCCGTGGGGACATTTGAAATGGCCTGGATATGAGCCTGCTTTGCCGAACTGGACCCTTGTGCTCTCTGTTACTTTGCAGTAACCACTGCATCTGCTCAGCTTGTTTACTTGATGCTGCTGTGACTCGTCCGTCGAACTCTTCCGTGTTGTTTGTGTTATAACTCCAAGCTTTGGCATTCTGGCTTTGTCGTCAGTTGTTACAAACTGCAAAACTTTGTCGCTTGTGTCAGGCTTCGAAGTAAAACGCTTATCGAATTCTGTTAGTTTGCTTATCAATTCCTGTTTTTTGTCAATAATTTCATCGTAATTTCCGCGGTCAAGAAGAATATCTGCTTCTCTGATCGCATCTGCGACAGTTTTTATCCTTGATTTCACGTTGTCCTTCACTGAAGCAAGATCCATTCTTTTTCTAACGATGATTCCATCAGCCAAGTGTGTTAACTCTTTAACTTGTTTCTCAATTTCACATATTTGCTCTTTTGCCTTTGCGTTTATTTCTCGCTTGACTTGCTCTTGTCGTTGTTCAAGTCTAGACATCATCCTGTCCACAGCAGCAGATATGTCGTTGAGTTCCCGCATATTGTCCCGTGCCTGTACTACGCTTTTGTCAATCTCTGCTTTCCCTTCTGATGCTCGAGTCAGTCTAACAATACTCATCAGCGTAGTGTTTGTGGGAATATCAGCAATTCCTCCAGCTGTTATCTGCGTTATTGCCCTGCAAACCGGGCACAGTATGAAGCGCTTCCCCTTCTGAATACTCGTATTTGCTATCTTTTCCAAGCACTCCCGACAGAGAGTATGGCCACACGAGGCTAGTGTCTTGGGCTCTATAAAGTATTCCAAACAGATCGGACACTGTAGTTCGTCCTTAATAGCCATCTTGAAAGCAGAAGACGCCATTTTCCAACATGTATCAGGAGTTTATTTGTGCCGATGTCACACGAAAACACGCACCTCTCAGACTGATTTCATCAAATGCTCGCAGTTCTCAGTGTCAAATATTTGTCGGGCACAACTGAGGCGTGCGTGATCGCGTGTGTGCTGTGCTGTATTTTGGACAGTGACCTGCTGAGCAGGAAGTGTGGCGAGTAGTTTTTCATCTGGATTTGTGCTTAGCTTATTCCTGCTAAATATCCTAAATGGCAGTTCGTTTCTGACCAACAAAGAGTTTTTAGATAAATTGTACTTAGTTGGAAACAGAAGCTGCGAGGGTCAAGTGTCAGGGACTGACACGTTCCGCTCGGTGATTAAGTAATCTGAAAACAAAACAACTTCGCGTTGGACCGTTATAAAACTACAGAACAAAAGAAAGAATTGAAAAGAAACCCAAACTGACGAACCAAGAGAACTGAAGAGTGAAACAACCATCTGTGAGGGAGTGCATAGAAAACATTTACATTTTAAAAAAATGTTGAAGAATCTGTACTGGAATGCTTCGTGTGAACTTTCCAATCTGTGTCAAAGATTAAAATTATGCATAGATATTCAGACCCCCTGGTGGCTTTGAAAAACGCCGATCTAGTTGACCTTAGTTTGGTCGGTATGTAAAAATAAATTGTCTTCACGCAGACCCCCAGATTCAGTTTTGAACGATCTAGTTAGATATATCAAATGTCTTTTAAACAGTGGGAAAGCTCTGCGCCCATGTATAAACTTTTAAAAATATATTGTAAAGTCCTGTGCCTGTAACAGTTGGAAAGTTCTGTGTCTATAACAATTGGAAAGTTCTACAGGAACATTCGCGAAGAATGAAGTACTACATTTTTTCCGTGCACGTTTTGTTAAGTTGATTCTATCAGGAGAAAGCTCCCTCTAACTACAAAATGTCTTTTTATTATTCTAATTTTAGTAAGTTGGTGCAGCTCGTATTTACTGTAGATCTGTTTTAAAGGGTTTCGAAGCTTGTCCGAATGTAGAAGAGTTGTCTGTGGAAGGGAATTGCATCTCAAAGCTGGAAGGTACGTACGTAAAATCAAAGCAGAAACAATTAGCATCGGTTTCCCGAAACTGACAGTAAAACAAGTATATAGAAACCTAGACTGAGAAATGCCGAAACATATTGTCCGCTAATTTGCGAGACAAAACATGAAACAGATGAGACGAATTATGTCTTGCAAGGCCACTTCTCTGATTACTTTTACTTTGTGGTTTTACATTCAGGTCGGGAACAACTGACAATAGGTACCGTTAATTCAGACTGTGTATAACCCTTGCGTTGCCGAGTAATCTATCAGCAAGTGAGGTTTTTACAAAACGGAAAAATAGGTATCGCATAATGTAAAATCAAGCGTCTCTATTTTTATTATTATTACTGTTATTTTTTAAATTGATATTAATTATAGTAATAATATAAATAACAATAATGGTACTAACAGTAATATGCCAAAATGAACCACTATAAACCTTATGTAAAGATACTACCAAAAAAAGACTGAAAATAGTACTATACAAACTATAAAAATTCTATGAGATATTCACTAACATATAGTTTTAAGTTACCGAACACACTTACGAATAATTGTCAGGTTTGTTTCACAAAATAAGTTTTGAAATTTGTTTCACTAGTTGCTTTATCGATCGTAAACTCGGACACTTTTTATTCGCACTAATAGAACACTTCTAACTTGACTCGATAGGTAGCTGGTGATTTGATGGATTACTCACCAGTAATGTTTACCATACACTTTGTATTTCTAAAGCGTAATGTTAACAACAGTTTTATGACCGCACCTGACGGCAGGGTAGAGAAATTTGTCCAACACAGTAAAGACTGAAGCCTGGTCACTGAATTAGTTTTGCTCCCTTTTGTTGTGTTTTTGTTGTTGTTTATGTTGTGCAAAGGTTTTCGTTTGTTCTTGCTGCAGGCTTGTCTAGACTGACCCAGCTCACTTGGCTAAACCTAAGCAGTAACAACATTGCTAGTCTGGACAGCGGGATATTCGACAGGCTCACCAAACTGGCCTACCTTGACCTGGAGAACAACCACATCACCTCATTTAGAGGTCTACAGGTCAGTTGTAACACTCTGCTCCCTATGGATCATGGGACGTTTCTCACTGCCCAACCTTTTTATGGGGCCTTTGAACAGCGTGTCATAGTCCAATGCATGTGACGGCAATTAACCCATGATAGTGTCCAGTTCACTTCAATAGCACAGCTGGTTAACTTGGACGATTCTGTAAGTAAACTTGGGTTTGACGTTCTTCCTTGTTTAAGTTATTCAAACGTTGGGCATTACGTATTGCCTGTCTTTTAAAAAGCCATACAGACGACTTTTGTTGCGTTAATGTATGTCCGACTGAATTTTTGTTTTACTTTGAACAGAACTCACAAAGCCTGCAAGAGCTGTACATTGGTAACAACCGCATCGCCAATATGCGTGAAGTGTTTCACATCAAGGTACAGTAGAAAGTGAACGTGAAGTAAAAGCACTCTCCGGCATTTCAAATCACCACCACCATCATCATCATCATCATCATCATCATCATCATCATCATCATCATCATCATCATCATCATCATCATCATCATCA
>JAOBYE010206659.1:0-17237 GCA_025403585.1 Parazoanthus swiftii
AAACTCAACAGAACTAAGCAAGCACATTTGGAATCTAAAAGAGCAAGATCTAAGTTATTCTATCAAATGGAAAATTTCATATCACACGCCTCATCACAGCAACAAAACTAAAAGATGTAATTTATGCATCGCAGAGAAATACTTCATTCTTTGTAAGCCAGCTAAAGGAACCCTGAACAAAAGAAACGAATTAATTAGCAAGTTCAGGCACAAAGACAAATTTTTATTAAGGAACGTAAAGTAAATTCAACTTGAGATCTAGGTATTACGTGTTCACTTTTGAATTCATTCCGCGGCGATCACCGAAGAGTGCAGGTCACTGTACGAAAAAGGCTTGTATGATTTAAACGGAATCAAAAGAAAAACCGTGTCCTGAGTTTATAACAATTAATGCTATAATAGCTCTACCTGTTACGAGGTATTGAGCACTGTGCCAAGTATATCCGTGCGGACGTACTTGGCACAGTGCTCAATACCTCGTAACAGGTAGAGCAATTATAGCGTTAATTATATATAAATATATATATAAAAGTGTTCGATGCAGGAGCAGAGCTGTAAAATATCTGGTTAAAATTCGATCATTAGCTTAAAAATTTTTTAAAAAGACTAAAGTAATGCTTGTTATGTAGGTCTAAAATTAGTTGCTAATCACTTGTTCGCATGCCGGCATTTGGCAAGCAGTTCGGACCTTTTGTTAAGGTTAAATTTTTTCTCCGCATTTAAAATGCATAACGTTTCTGCTAGGCACAAGTTACTTTGTTTTGCTCCGCTTTTGTAAGCACTCGCGCGCTTAATTATTGACCATTTAACTGTGAATTCTTTTCCGCGTCTCATAAGGTCCGAGAGGTGTGTTGAGAGCGTTGTGCTAGCTGCATATTTTTGGTTGTTGAAGGAAAGCTTGTGGTTCCTGAATCTAGACTTGAAGTCGTGCTCTGTTATCCCCATGTAGTGCATCGCGGGTTCCTCATTGGTTTCGACGGTGGCTTTATACACCAGGCTTGGCGTCAGGCATTCGCCTTCCATTGGGCAGTCGGCTTTAACACGGCAACTGCACCCGTGTTTCGCTGTTTCCACTTCCGTTTTGTTGATTTTTGCGTTGTGTTGTCGGGAATGACTATATATATAACTGCTGCGTCTTTTTGATCTAAGTTCGCATTTTTATTATTATTATTATTATTATTATTATTATTATTATTATTCTAGTAATTAGTTGTTTCTTGCGATGCAAGTGGTACGTGATGACGTCAACGCTTTTAGTATAAATGACAGTATTCAAAAAAATCAGTACGGCAAAGTATGTTTTTTAAGGAAGTTTTAATGTTCAAATATCGCAGTAGTTCTTAAACTGCAACATTTTTATTTTGTTCAAAGACACCGTTTTAACCCTATTCCGCCTTAGAGGGAAGGGGGGGGGAGGGGGGCTTTTGATGTCCGCGCCAACTTCAAGTAGCTCGCGATTCCAAACAATTTAAGATAATCCCTCCATATCGTGGGACTTTTCCTCAAATTTATCTGGCTGTTTAGTGATGTGGTAGAATTTAGGTTATGGGGTCGGATGTTGCCATGGCAACGGCTTTTTGAAGGGCATGTTTTGCCGAAATTTGGAAATCTTGCTTTATTTTTAGATTTAATCGAATTGTGCTGCTTGGGAACGAGTATTTTGTTAACCTTGAACACTATTGTTTTGAGATTTATGATATTTCAGACTTAATTCAGTCAATAAGTGACGTCATCGATGACGTCATATATATTTGAGTGTAAGTTGAAGAATCTGGTGAATGACGTAATAATATATCTTTTTGATTTTCTGAAGTTTATCCTATCCGGGTTTTGTTTGTTTGGAATATTTTAGACCCTATCTACTGAAATAGTTTCAAAAGTATCCACAAAGTTGACTGCAATTGACATGGAAAAAATACCTCCTCCCCATTTTCTCATTCTAAAGATGTATGTCGAGTTTATACAATTGGAATAAGCTAAAATCCAACTCTGCTGTTTTGAAGCATTGATCAACTGTTTAAACCAAGAGTTTTTGGCTGTGCGTGCTTTCTGTGCAAAAATTAGGAAAATCTAAAAAAACACCGTTTTGTGGAGAAATGATGTCATCATGACGTCATCATGACGTCATACTGATTTTCAACCTAATGAAATTAATTAGGTATTGTAGTTCTATCTAACCTCCAAGTTTCATGACAATAGCATCAATACTTTCGGATTTATGGAGGGGGGGGGGGGGCTTTTGAAGCCCCCTCCCCAGGCCCAGGAACTCCGACAAAGCCCAGGCGGAATAGCGTTGTTTTCAACGTTTTATAACACGGATTTGCCAGAAATACTGCAAAAGTTTGACACAATGCAAAACATATGGCCGCCATCTTGGATTTCAAACAATGGTATTGCGCAATATCAATGACGTCACATATCACGTGCAAAGCTACCTATGTTTCAAGATTGAATTTAGCAAAAAATATTAAGAAAGTCAACATTTGGCGATAGATGGCTTCGAAAATTGTGCTGCCATGGCAACATGTTTAACTCTTGAATCCATTTTTTTCTAAAATTGCGTTCTCCAATAGGACAAGTGACCAAATTTAGTGGCTATATCTTGAATATCAAGAAAGTTTTCGACCATTGAAATCGGCACGGGCACTTTCTGCCCCCCCTGGTACAATAGGGTTAATTGGACAACAGGTACTGCAAATTTCATTTTAATTGCTGCAAAGCCTCAGATTTAGATAGGAAAAAAAATTGGGTGAAATATTTAATCCTTAAACGTTTGGGCCTTTTTGGAAACGCTAACATTGGCAACTAGTCGTTTGACAATATGTCCGCCATCTTGGTCGCCATCTTGGAGTTTTCGAAAGTTTTATATTTCCTTAATTTTAATAGAAAAAATGTATTTAAAGTGTCAAATAGCAAAGTATTCAAATAGAAAATGAAATAATTGAAAACAAACTGCAGTTCTTGATTCAAACTGCAATTTGCATAAATAATTTCGTGTAAACTGCAAGTGATGACGCCACCCAATTAACATCAGAAGATGTGCTATTAATTAACCTCAGGTACTGCAAGCATTTTAATTGCTGCAAAGCTTCAGAATTTAGGTCGGAAAAACCTAGAGGGGTCCGTAGAAAATAACCCCATAAACATTTAAGGGTTAAAAGGGTTTTAAATTTTCTAACCCCCTCTTATCCACTCAATAAGTATCCTCATTGTTACCTGGGCATTCGCCATTGGCAATTACAGTGACCCTCCTGTTCTCTTCGCAAGCTTCTTTTTTCAGCCTACAGAGATTGCCAAATGTCTTCCCATCGGAACCGCACACGGGTTCATAGAGCCTGGGACAGAACTTGGGGCAATCGCACTTGGCTCTTCCGTTGACATCTGCACACGTAGCGTAAGGACGACTACAAGGTCTGCCAGCACACGGATCTGACAGTAAAGTAACAAAAGGGGTGTTTCCGAAATATGCAAACCTTATTGACAAAGTTAGACTAGACAAACTAGCAGATGTGAAACAGTTGAATAGAGAAAAACCGTAAAATTTTGAGAAGACTTACTTAAAGAAGTAGAGGTATACTTTTTCATGATTATGTTGAAAAGATATAAACATTATTATATTTTTTAAAAAAATCTTCAAAATGTTACACCAAATGTTAAGACTCATAAAGTCATCGGACAAATTTGGAAAATCTTGAAAAATGGTTGGAAATGTTCAAGACCGAATTTTTGCTAACCTATTTTTATACTAGAACGGAAAATCTTCTTGGATGTTACAAACTCTGCCTTCTTTTGCTGCATTTAGCATATCTTCGCTTCAATACGCCTTTTTGCTAATGAAAATTCAATGCCCTTTCCAGGTCTCAAATACGCAAAATAATGTTGTTCGAGCCAACCACGTTGTGTCCCATTAGGCTAATTAGAGACCTGGGAGAAGCACTAAATTACTTTAACTGATAAAATGGCGTATTACGAGCCCTATGGGTTGTGCCATATTACACTTGATTTTAAACTTAAGTTTCTCTAAGTATTTTACCATGTATATTTATCATACAATATGGATATCGTACCAGCACAGGCTCTACTTGAGACCACATTAATCATAACTCCGGACCGGCAAGAGGTCCGCTCCATGAGACACTTGTTCCTATAGTTCTTCCTGTCTGATCCGCATACAGGCTTGTCTATGTCACGGCAACTTTCGGATATACAGGCACAGCTAGGTCGGCCGTTTACTGGTTTACAGATGGAGTATGGTCTTCGGCAATTGAAACCGGCACAGACATCAGCAACTACAGTTAATTAACAAGTTCATTTTAGAACATACTACTGAGATGTATTGGAATTCAGCAAACAATGACCTCGCACACATTACTTTTTAATGGTGAACCGTGAGACTAAAAAAAAAGGAGGCTGTATCATTTGTGTTCAGTGTTCCATACTACAACGCTACACTGCTGGTACTCGTTCCTTGCAACTTAGATTCTATCCATATGGTAGTATAAACAAGTCACACTACAAACACATGTTCACATAACTTAAACTATACTGATTTTAATTTAATTTCACAACTGACGCGGCCGTAATTATTTTATTAATAGAATGTAGTGTCTATACACTGAACAGCCAGTACCCTGAGTACCGAGATTCATATGACGTAAAATGACACTACATTTTAGCATATCTCTTTTAGACAATGTCGACAAAAAACGCAAAGAAGGACCTCCTTTCTCCATTTTTTCACCTACCCAACAATATTCTGTCGATTTGCAAAAGTACAGAAAGAAAAAACGGCATCATTGAAGAACACTAAAAAGGGGTTGTGGGAGAGGAATTTCTTTCTGGGGTAACCAGAGATCTATGACTGAGCCCATGCAATACTGTTTCCAAGTAAAATAGCCAACTTCTATGTGTTTAACCATTAAAAAAAAAAAAAAAAAAAAAAAAAAATTGTTACGTTTCCATTTACATTATGATTCTGTACAGTAGTTGTTCATGCCAGGATTGAGTATTAAGTGACTATGTGACTATACACATTTAACCCTAAAATGTTTTTGGTACTCAGTACAGGCAGTATCTGTAGTCCGATTGATAACATATTTTCTGACGTGAATTGGACACGTCATCACTTATAATTTATGCGAAATTAATTATGCATATTGAAGTTTGAATCGAGAAATGATTTTTTTTTCACAAAATGCCTTCTATTTTAAATTATTTCATTTTATTTTTGAATATTTTGCTATTAGAGCCTATAAATACATGTTTTCTATTAAAATAAAGGAAACTTACTAAAAAATTGCTAAAAAAAATAAAAATATCCAAGATGGCGGCCAAGATGGCGGATATGTTTTTTAATGACTGTTGCCATAGCAACAATTCTTAATAAAAACTTTATTGTTTTCATGGAAAGTAATTAGCAAGGTTAAAGCTGCTTACATGCCGAATGATCAGCTTTTAACTGTAACCATTTCGAAAATCTTGATGGGGGGGGGGGAGCAAATGACCCCCTCCCCTTCAACGTTGGTTTCTCAAAAAGGCACAAACATTTAAGAGTTAAGAGGGGTGATTTCTTGCAACTCACCTGGACATTCCCCCCTTGAGATCACTGTGATAATGACACGAGTTCGACAAGACTCGCGTCTTAAAAGGCATGCATTCCGATATGTCTTTTTGTTGGAGCCACAAACTTTGTCGTCAGTGTTATCACAGGTCGGACACGTACATATTGCCCTTCCGTTCGACGCAGAACAAGTTGAATAAGGATCAGTACACACGCTAAGATCATCACAAGGATCTAGAAGTAAAACGTTTATGGTAACATACAACATTAGCAGACTCGTGTCAAGACTTGCGTCGAGGTATGATTCGAAACGTAGAAACACTGCCACATACTATGTTTTGTGTTCATGCGATAACGTTCCTGTAATAATATAGTATCACATAATTATTTGGGAGTGAACTTTGTTTCATACTGAGTAACAAGGAGGGGGAGTGTAGAAAGTAGAAAAAGAAGAGTATTACAGATTTATAATTTTCCTAATTGATAAGATTTCCTAATTAAGATTCGAGAGAAACGACAAGCCTCCCAATCCCATTTACTCCGGCAAGTAATTTTATTTAACTAACCAATCACTAACTTTCTCATTAAAGGCTTTTGGAACACATCCATAAAACATTAGTTTTTGAAATTAGGGTTGTCTGATAAGCAAAACAAATTTTAACATTGTTATATATCATGTTAAAGAAAATTTAAAGTCATTTAAAACCGGAATTTTACCTTTGCACCTGCCCCTTGAAGTTTCTACAATCAACGTGTTGCTTCTGCACGACTGATACTTCAACAAACAAAGGTTTCTGTATGTTCTAGCATCGGAGCCGCATACGGGGTCTTCTCGTGCACCGCAATCGCTATTGCAACTACAGGTTCGTCGGCCATCTTGCGATCTGCACTGAGCATAAGGCTGTTTGCAAGGATTGTCCTGACATGGATCTGTAGTACATAGAATTAGACACTGTCTCAAAAAAAGTTAAGATAAATTAGTTAAAAGTTAAGCTTTCTGATACTATCTTTTCTTAGTTTAGACTTCTTGAACCGATGTTAGACAGTCGTTATTAATTATAATAGAATACCAATGATAAAGCTGTTGAGAACACAAAGTCTAAAAACGATTATAACAATACTATACTAGCTTACCATAACAGATAAAGTAAACTTGTATTAAAACTGTTATATATTACGAAAGCACTGAAGGTGATCTTAAATACTATTTACATAAAGTACAGTTGCTGCTAATTCTACTGCTACTACCCTTACTCTTTCTAGTTGCTACAACTACTACTTACTTGCACTAAGGGTAATACCTTCTAATAAGCAATAGCAAATTAACTATCCACATTTTCATAGCCACAAGCTCGGTACTACTGTTGTTCTTGGTATTATATTTGGTGATAATGTTATTGCTAGTACTAGCTATAAGCTCGCGGGTGTTGGTGTTGCTGGTGTTGCTGTCACTATCTCGTTATTGCTGTTTGCCGTTACAATTGCTATTGTTACTGTTTTTGTTATTGCTACTGTTACTGCTATTGTCACTGTTGGCTCCCTGACTAGTTTAGCTAATGTTAATATATTGCCTTTGCTACTGCTTTTGTTATAGCTATTGCTATTTGTGGTAACGATGAAGAAATCATGATGTTGAACTAGTGAAAAGCAAACGCAAGAAATGTCCCTTACCTCTACATCGTCCAGCCGAACTGACTGTTATCCTGGTGTTAGTTCGGCACGACTCACGTCTTAGTATACACTCATTGTCATATGTTTTGCCGTCGGAACCACACACGCGACGGACAGTTTCTGGACAGGCCAAGTTACAACGACATACAGGCCTAATTCCATCCACGGTCGTACAGATTGCGTACGGAGCCCTGCATGGGTTACCTTCACATGGATCTAGTGGAGCAAATAGTGCGTCACTGAACACCTTTCTCTAAAAAAGTGCAATTTTGCTGGGTTGTAATCGCAAAAGAGCTTAGAAATATGAAGCATATTTAGACACCTCACTCTTAAGAAGTTATTTCTGTTGTGGAAATAGTTTATGAGCCAATCGAGTGACTTGCAGATGGAATAGCTAGTTTCCTTGTATAAGAGAATCCTTTTTTAACCAAACATTAAAAAATGAGCAGCGGCCATAGATTTGATGAGTTTGCTTCGTAGTGAATCAGAGAAAGTAAGTCTCCTAACCAGTAATCTTAACTATACACAAGTAAACAAGTTCTACGCAGAGTGTGATCATTTTATTGCAGAACATATAGTTTGTAATGCCTTACCGCGACAGGGTCCTCGTGTTCTGATTGAAATCAGGGTGCTGGTCTCGCACGCTCGCAGTCTCATCCAGCATTCATTGTTATACTCACGTCCGTCGGTTGCACAAACCTTATTAACCGAACGGGGACAGTCGGTTTTGCAGCTGCAAATTCTCCTGCTGCCTTCGCTGCGACAGACGGAGTGCGGGGCAGGACAGGGAAAAGCTTGACAAGGATCTGGAAGTAATGTTATTGGAAACTTGTCAACGTAAATATAGTAATTGTTATTCAATTTTACGCCGCTTTTACTTTACCTTTCTTGCACTTTTAGTCGCTCTGTTGGCGCAATCATAAAATACTAGAATAAACAGTCTCCTATATATGTGGAAATTTGAGTAAGGTGAAGTTCAAGACTTATCAGCGCAAAAATTTAAAGCATCTTTTTAAACCTGAAATTAGCATAATTGTAGATTTATAAAGAAAAATAAAGCTGTTCATAAGGTGACACATAAATGTACAAATTTGATCTGGAGAAGTGTTCAACTTGGCCAATGTTTGAAATAACGCTTCACCCATGTCAAGCTGTGTTCTGACAATCTTGTTTTGAATTGTTTTTGTTCAAATTACCCCTTGTACATGACGGAGTCTTACCAATGTCCAACGTGCGAAAATTTATTACTAAGAACGTTTAGAATAAAGCAAAATTTATTTGAAAATTAAGCACTTCAATTACGAGCCGCAGTTTTTGTTTGATTAAATACGGTAAGTGCTCGCGACCCACCCGCACACCGTCCCCGTGAGACAACAGTGACCATTTTATTAGAGCGACAGCTTCTGAGTTTCATTGTGCACTCGTTGTTATACGTCTTATAATCTGAACCGCACACGCGGTTGATCGCCTCGGGACACCTGCCATTGCATCTACATTCAGCTTTCCCATTTCGTGATGTACATTTTGCGTACGGTGTTTTACATGGGTTAGGAAAGCAGGGGTCTAGGAGAAAAATACATGCAAACGTTAGCTTATCGTCCTAACCATAGCAGGACGTAAAGGTAGGTTGGTTTTGAGATCGTTTCTTTCTGCAGAGAATGACTCTCAGTAACGTCCGAAATGGTGGTAGATCTTGATTGCAAATTTCTTTGTGACCAAGCTCAGTTCTGCTTTTCAGTGAGATTTGATATCAAGAAAAGACAAATAAGTACATATTGAAATGAAAGAATTTGTTTAACAACTGTGCAGGCAAGACCTAGCCGATCCCAAAAACGCGTGTATGGAATCGCCATACGTCGATGGTGAATATAAAGTTGTTTCGTTATGTATAAAATAAAAATCTTCACTGCAAATTCAGCAGTAAATGATTATCACGAGTTCTTGATATACTGACTGATTAACCAGCAATAAGACAAAGCAAGTGAATGCAATTTTTGCTGGTTTATGATCGAATGTAGTGTGGTTCTTTAGAAACCATACATACAGATTATGTTCCCTTGTTTAATAGCTCGGCCGCCCGTTATTGAACAAGAAAACAACTCAAAATAAACATTATCTTTTTATTTATTCTTAATATATATGAATAAATAAAACTGACCACACCGACTTAAACGTAGCCAACAAATAAACGTTGCTTTGCGCGATCATTTTCGCCCAAGATAAAAAAAATAACCAATATCTCACAAATATCTTTCTTGTTATCGATAATAGCAAAATATACTGAAAGTAAACTTTTTAGATGCCTTGTAAAATGTAGCATGTGCATTAAAGAATCATATGTTGAAAAGCTGGTACTGACACGTAAATCATACTAATAAATAAAGAGATTACCAATAATATTTTCAATCAGTGTTTCAACACTTGAATCGAAATTACTGAAACCGAGAAGAAAATCAGTTACTTGAACTATTAATGTATTGGAATGTTTTGATATGCTTGTTATTTACAGCTGGTAATCAATGTTTTTCCTGAATTTGAATAAGAGGCCTCCATTTCATGTTTTGATACCACGAATCTGTGAATGTTTTTTGTCGTTACATTGCTTGCCGCCCTCGATGTTAGCACAGTCAAAGGAAGCAGTAACTTTCCGTTAACTTTTTTGGAATAAAAGGTTTTCGCGGTCATGATCATTTTTAGAAGCTCATTGTCTAACAATGAGTTCCCTCCGCTTTAAATTTAAGATGAAGGTTGGCTTTGCTTTTCGCTACTTGCATTCATCAGATTAAGTTCGTGTTGTATTTTCCACACCTTTTATTGTTCATAGTTCATCATTTTCAGCTACTAGTTCTTTAAACGTAAAACGAGAATACGATGAAAACAGTGTATTTATTGAAAGTAGTTTTTCGTTTGAGTTTTTTTCGTTAGTAATAACGGGTTGATAAAGTGACTTACCAGGGCATTCTCCATTGGATCTCACTGTTATCTGTCTGTTGCCTCGACATGCTGTGCTTTTCAGGGTGCACAGGTTCCTGTACGTCTTTAAGTCAGAACCACATACCGGAACCGCTTCTTCTTGGCAACTATTCGGACATGTGCATCTGGCCCGTCCCCTCTCAGAAACACAAACTGAGTAGGGTGCTTTACAGGGATTAGCAGCGCAAGCATCTGAAAAAGGACAAATAACATTTAAAACATCGTTTTTGGTTTGTGGTTTGCCTAACAGATACAAATAGTATAAATTTGTATAATGTACAGTGGCGTTCAACGAAGGAGAACGAATTGTAATTGGTTGGTTCTGTGGTTTTAGAGGCGAACGTTTTCAGTAAAACGAGGCGGCAACCACAAAAAGGCCCGCTTGATTTTTCAGGGACACTTCTCTCCCGGGAAGTGATAGTGACTTCGCCTGCTATCACGAAAGTCTCGTTTTCGTGAAGGACTCAGTCACGTTCGTTGTTCGACATTTTGGGGAGTTCCAGGTCACATCGGAATAGTACAATACATCTCGGTCGAACGCGCCCCCAATATCGCTGATTACTTCTACTGAGAACAATAGTTCTAATTTGATCTATACCTTGCACAGTCATTTTAACTTTACCTGTACTTTTTAAACTCCATATACCCGAGTACATCAGTAATAAATTTAATAATGATAACAACAACAACAATAATAATAATAATAATAATAATAATAATAATAATAGTAATAACAGTAATAGTAATAGTTATAGTAATAGTAATAATAAAAATGATGATAATAACAACAATAATAATAACAATTATGATAATAATGATAATGATAATATTACAAATTTTCTAGGAATGCCCATCTAAATATATTCATACACTTGCAGATGTTATCTAAAATCGAAAATTTACATTTTTTACAAAGTTTTACACATATATAAAGTAGGGAATAAACCTGATAAAACCTAACAATTATAAAGTGCTCTGAACAAAATAGATCGCAAGAGACTTAATATTCAGAACCAGATTTTAAACTTTGTTGTGATTAAATATAAAAAATGATGATAAGTCATTTCAACATCTTGGTTGTCCGGATGTTTCAAAAGCAACAACTAACACATCATCTTTCTCGCTAGAGTTATGATGGCTATCGCCAATAATTAAAATAGAGTCACTCTCGCTACGTTATATTAGCGATTAATTAACTTTGTTGATGCTCTTATTCGTATAGTAAAAAAAAGAAAATAAGACACTATTTAATGAGGGTAACATGTGTTTTTCTTTTTGTTGTTGTTACAAGCCGCTACGCTACATGGCTAAACCTGACCCAACCTGGGAAGGGTAAGTTCCTTGTGATATGCGAGGATAAGGGCTGTTTTCGGAAACAAAAAATGGCAAACGGTAAGTTTTTTCCTAAAACACCGTCCAGGGTTCTAATCGATCTCACGAACTCATAAAGTACGTCTAATACTAGCGGATATAACGTACTCCAGCGAGAGCATTATATATTTTATTGGAAGCAAGTACAAGATTATTTTAGTGACTTTCGAAGCATCGCAGGGTCTAGATCCTTTGCAAATGCGACACTTCTCAGAATCAAAAACAGAATAAGAACAAAAAGAACAATTTTATTTCGAGAACTGTGTTGCGAGATCTCCGAAATCAGCAAATGTATATGAAATTAGTCTTCATAGTCGAATTTATCAACAGTTGGATTGTATGAACCAACTCACCACGACATCGCCCCCGATAGTCATATCTGACCATGACATTGGACTGGCAAGCTGAGAGTTGCAGGTAACAGAGGTTGTTATATGTTTCCCCGTCAGATCCGCACACTGGTTGAAAAGCTGAGGAACAGGCTCGGCAGCTACAGACGGCTTCTGCTCCTGATGATTTACAGACAGCGTATGGAGCCTTACAAGGCTTCCGAAGACAGGGATCTGCAAAAATAAGGTCAAATGAAACAAACTTGCAACGCGACAATTAGCCTTATCATAATGGCAAAACTTTTAGTAATGTATTTATTAAAAGCCTGAAATGGAAATTCGAACCATAAAAAAATAAGCAGTTTTCCCCTTAAATTGTAGTTACATGTCATTTTTTGGAAATCCCGCGAAATTATAGTATTACATCATGCCTGGCAAGTCTCTTTCGAATCTTCCCGTAGTCTATCTGGACAAGTTGGCATATAATTAACTTGAGTTCAAAGGTCGCGTAAGCTTACGCACCCACTTTGTGCTTAAAAGAACAAACGTTTTAAGAACATCGGGGTTCAAAATTTCCTAAGTTTTAAGAAAATATGCAAAACACAATGATACTCGTGTTGAAATTCAAATTTAGAGCCACAAAAATCCTTTTTTGACACTGCAACAGTTTGATTTAAAAAAAAACTGATTACAAATAAGCTCAATTATTGTGCAGCTAAGCTAAAATTGCAAATAAGAAGAAGCCCGGATGTCAAAATTATTTGGTTATTACCAACACAGCGGTAGCTTCAATATTTTTTAATTTTATTTTACGATTAATTAGGACTAGATTTAACTAACTACAGAAATGTTAGTTGATACCTTTACCTTCGACCCATTCACTTATTTCTCGTGTGTCAGTTTAATAATTTTGTACATAATTATAACAAAAGTAAATGAATTTCGAAGTAAAGAAACAAAACTTTATATGGTTTCTAAATAAGAAGTCAGTCAGAAAATGTATTTGTAACCAAGAAACGATTGTGGTTATCATCTCCAGGTTATGCGCAGAAGCACGATAACTGGTATTAGAAGTGGTGTTAGTTTAAGTTATGATAAGAATTTGTAACAAGAAAAGCTTTAACTTCATATAGAGACGTATACCCTGTGACTTGTATATGTAATAAGACTACATGAAGTCCAATTTGGAGTTAATTGGATGAAAACAAACGGCCTCGGGCCGATTCCTATTTAGCTGTCAGTGGAATTTTTTGAATGAAGCAAATAATCTCGATAGCTATATGGCATTTCAAACTCCGGAGAAAACTCTGCCTTTTTGTCGACAAAGACTGCGCGCGATTGGTCTTAGATCTGATTGGCTGATACAAGTTTCAAATTGGAAATTTTTTATACTTCTTTTCATGAAACTCTTTAAAGAGACTATTTAAGTAACTATTAACTGTACACTTAACAATTATCATAGATTGGTGAATTTTTACTGACCGGCTACATTAATTATGAAAGTTATACTGACCTTCTTGCATGCTACTCCTTTTTTTGAAATATATACTCACTACTACTTACGTTTTATACAGACGACTCAGACAATATTATTATCAAACTTTTAGATTTTTTCTTTGCAGTGTAGTATAAAAAGTCATTAATTAAATACGTTGAAAGACTGCTTCTTAAGATAGACACAAAACCACGACAAATAATCATAAATAGAACGTCAAATAAGGATAAATTGCACTCCATTTTGATTTTTAAAAAAAACAGCAACATAGACGGTTTTTGATGTTTGATTGATCCACTTGTTTGTGAAACAGCTGAAGATTATGCTTTTGGTAAGATAGAGAAGTCATTTCATATTATCCTTTTAAAGTCTCTTGTTAAGAAACCACTGTTAAAGTCAGTGTTTGAAAGACAAGAACATCAAAAACTGGTTGTTCTCTTTAGTCAAGCTTGTTGTTTTATATCCAAATAAATGCAGAATGGCTCCAGAAATCCAAATGTGTTTATTGAGATTTATTTGTTTATTTTATCAATATATTTATTTAATTCTTTCTTTCTTTCTTTCTTTTTTCAACTTTTTGTTTATTTGTTTATTCATTTAGTTTGTTTTTTGTTTATTTATTTTATTTTTGCTTATTTGTTTATTTTATTACTTTAATATTTAATTTTTGTTTGTTTGATACTTCACTAGTACGTTGAGTAAAGGAATTCAACAATTGAATGAAAGCACAGAGATGACGTTTTAATGACGTAACCTGCAAAAAGAAACTGCCACGAGTATAAACTTACATTTTTATTATTTTTATTGTTAATCTTATCATTGCCATTATCATTATTTGAGATTAGATTTTTATTAATGTTATTTTATTATCATTATTACTATTATTATTATTATTATTATTATTATTATTATTATGGGGATGATTGTTTGTCATTGTTATTGAAACAAGAGAAAGGTTAAAAAACTTTGTCTTAGACTTGTAGCTGAAAATAAGAAAATAGTTATTAAATAATAGGGCACAAACAAATTTAAGCTATATAGCTGTAAGTTTAACACTTTTTACTGTATTTATCTTAAAATTTATGAACAATGATTTGATAATTGGTTTGTTTTTAAAAAGGCTTTTAACTGACATATGATTCTTTGTAAAGAGCAAAAAGTTTACGAATGTTTGTTCGAATTTAACAATATATTGAAATATTCAAGCAAAATGGAACACGAATGATTCCCACTCAATTGGGCTTCTTTTAGCAACAGATAATCCCAAATGAGGGCATTTATTCGCGATAGCATGACTCACAAAACGGTTTTGTTTGAATAATACTGATGCCATCAACTTCCATGTAAAACTGAACATTAAGAGTGCTCATCTTCTCTCTCAACTCCTCGTGCGTCTTCCACGAGAAACATTCTCAAACACAGAGTTTCTGCCTGATCCTGATCCGGCTATGAACAACGTCCGTGTTTTTTCACAGTGATGGAAGTCTTGAATGGTGAGATAACTTGAATGGCGGGTATCTATTAGTGAAAGACGAGTGGAGGAAAAGTTAGACGTGCGAACGTGCACATGTAACAAGATTTCGCGCTTTCTTCTACGTTTACACGTCAATCTTGTTTTGGTTTTAATAATCAGTTGCTCATTTTCAAATTTTTAAAGTTTCTTAAAGTAAAAAGCATCATTTTATGGTTTTATCTTCCCTAGTTTTTGTCTTATCAACGAACAGTACCTCATATGATTAGTGCCCGTTGAAGAACACATTTTGGAAAAAAGATTCAGAAGTACGACGAAAACTGTAAGACAAACTAAATACGTATTTGTGTAATTCTACCATTATCAATAACATTTTTACTGCTTTTAAAAAGTACTTTTGATAAATATTTTCACCGATTTAAGTTAAATGATAGTTTTTTTTAACAACTGAACCAATCATCATTCAATAGAAGCTGATAAGCTAAACAACCAGGATAATGAGAGTGGCGATGGAACCAGTTCAGAAAACTGTGCAAATACTCCTAACTGCAAGCCATTAGTTTTTGTAACATTCGCATTGTTGAATGAAAAAGTTTCTAACAATATTAAAGGGACTTTTTTTGATCGGTGTTTAATCGATGAACTTATATGTTTGCTTGCACACGTGAAATATGAGTCACTCAACTTGCAGTTTTGAGAAAAGAACTAATCTGCTCAAGCCAATAGAATATAATAAGGGAAACTGTTTCTCCATTGTACAGTGTTGTCACTTCAAAGAAATATGAAACCAAAACTACACGCATCTTTTAGCCTTCGATAAATTCAGGTGACGCTAAGATATGCGTATTTAGGTGCGCCTGTTTTGTACAACGGGTAAAGCTAGTAACTGCTTCGATTTAATAATTTCCAAAGCCTCATAAAAACGTCCACGACTGAATTGAAATACAAAAACGGATTAACTAGTTAAATAAAAGTTGAAGTAAAGCAAAACAGCCTGTACATGTTAAATGTTTCTCTGTTTTCGAGCAGCAAGAGTTTATAAAAAAACACAAAAGTTCGACGCGGTCGTTACGACGTAACCTGTCAACTTAAGCATATTAAACTGATTGGCTTGCGATAAAATCCTAGTCCACCAATTCCAATTCCGGCTCAGCCACCAAAATGAAAGCCCGGGCCGGATAGGGTTAAAAAGTGCCAATATTTTGTAAGTACGGTAACAAACTATTATGGAGCTGCTAAAAGTACAGCGCAAGTCTACAGTTTCTGGGATTAACAAAAAATAACAACATTGACAATAGCTCACCTACACAAGCTCCGGGGGAGGAAACTGCGATAAATTTGTTTCTTTGACATGATTTGTATTTAAGATAGCACTCATTGGAATAAGTCCTGAAATCTGTACCACACACTCTGACAACAGTCCGTGAACATTGCCTTCTGCAAGTGCAACGAGCTTTCCCTCTCACTGCAAGGCACTTTTCGTAGGGCTTCTTACATGGGTTTGTAGCACATGGATCTAAAATAAATCATATCAAAACTTTATTTTCAACACTATATTTTGTAGTATTCGGGAGTTATCGTAACATATATACAATTCGCATTCACACGTTTAGAGGTCTTTCACACAATGTAAGAAGAAACATTTCAACTAAACAAGAAAAGTTAGAGCAAGCTCAATGCAAAATATGGGATAACAACGTTTTAAATATGCTAAAATGATTGAGTTTACTAGTTTGAAAAGTTAAACCCAAATCAATCGATCGTAAAAGTAAGAACAACATTTTTTAAAAACTGGTAAAAGAACAGAGATTTGCACGGGTTTATACCTGCAGTCGAATCTCTGTCAGAAAAAGATCAAGTTGATGGCATGTGTCTTTAATCATTAAGATCATTGAATAATAAATCCATCAAATACCTTAAATTGTGAATCCACAAGCTTACCGGCATTTATGTTCACTAATTAACGTCCTTTTCTTTAAACCCTTAATGTGTGGATTGGTTTTTCCAAATGGAAACACCGCTTAGATTGTTTCATTTAGTTCCCAAGACTAAACCAAAAGGGTTTTTACGTACAATACCTATTAGCTCGACGCTCCGGTAATTGTATTCGTTGGTGTGTAATCAGCTGAACACGAAAGGATGCCAGATTTGCGTGTATTTTTCAAACATTAATCTACTATAAAACGTTGTTTACGTTAAGTTATGAAACATAAGTCTTTCATTTTATCTACATGGTAAAATAAAGAAAACCTGGACTATTTCTAATACTGTTGTTTTAGATTCATAGATTTAGATTCATAGATTTTATTTGTTTCACCACGTACAGTCATTACACGTATTTAACACTATTTACAATAAATAATTTAC
>JAOBYE010206770.1:0-17237 GCA_025403585.1 Parazoanthus swiftii
CGTATAATTATTACGAAACAATATTCCTTCTCTACACGAAAATAGCACCGGGATGATGAAAACAACGTGTTAACAACGGTGTCTGCAGGAATCGCGTGATCATTAGAGAATGAAAGTCCCCTTTTGAAGTTTGTCCACGTTTGAAAAGGGCTGTTATTATGCAAATTACCTTTGGGAACGTACCGTGTAAGCGCCCATGCTCGAGTAAGCGCTCACCCCCAAACTTTCACCAGATTTACTGCACGTGCGGGGTGGGCGCTTACTCGGTCAAATACAGTATGTCTGTCAAATGGATTGTTCTTGTTCTCCAGCCCATAGGATTTCGCAGTGATTGTTCTAACCAGTGAGCTGTGTTGTTACTTTACTGGAGAAACTATGGACTGGCACCAGAATCTCATCTCCTATTACAGGAATTTTTGTTGACAACAAGAATACAATTACCAGTTTTGTGTCAAAAAATTTCCGGCTTATAATTTCATGACTTTCAATTGAAAAATAATGCAAACTTTGACCATTCTCTTTGCATGTATCTGTAGCAAGCAAAATTAGGTTTTGAAAGTTTAATACAGTCATGTACCGACTGGGGGGTCACCTGCATGTAACATTTAACTTTCAAAAAAATAAACTAGTAAACACATTGCTTAAAATTAATACCCAGCGTATCTTGTCCCAAAATACTTACCTGTGCAAAAAAAGGAATCTGGTTAATATATGAAAATAATGTGACTCTTAATAGTCAATGTACCAGTAATAGTGCACTGGGGTGGGGTATGGACACCTCATTTGGTTATGAAGTGTAAACAATACAACCTTTGTTATTAAATATTTTGTTCCTTTCATAATTACTGTAACTATGTGTTTTTAAAGTAATTTGTAATGAAACTTACAGTTATAATATTGTTTAACAAGACCTTCAGACCAAAGATGCAACTCAACTGCCAAGTTTGGGGGTACAAACACCACATTTCAAAGTATAACTGCATCACTTCACTTCACCTACTGTACATGTCTTTGGCAGCTTCAAATTCCAAACAGATGCAAAGTAGTAATTTCTTTGCCAAGACATTTTTTTTTTCAAACTGTTATTAACTATAACATAAAAATTATTATGAATAATCAATAATTTATAACTAAATCAAACATGTTTGCAGGGTTTGAATAATTCAAAAAAATTAACCTTTTTAATACCCATATAAATCTGTAACAGATCCATGGCCAATTCCAGAGGCCCTGTTAGGGTAAATTCAGACTTTGGACATGTTGTTGAAATATCGACTTTGAAGCTTTGAACACTAAGCTGATGTAAAGCTGTGACAGCAACAAGATTAATTTTCAAAACGACAGCAAAATTTCCTAATATTTCTATCCAACAGTGACCCTGACAGAAAATAAAACGAAAGTCCTGACTTCCTGTTGTTTTCTTGTTGTCTTGTCACTCATTGTTATCATAATCATTGTTTGCCACTGACAATCATCACAAAGTTTCTCCCAAAGGCCAAAAGAGTAGGAAATGGAGGACCAAGCCTCTTCTGCCACCATTTTGTGAATTGAAGTTGCAAAGTTTGTGGGGTAGGGGTTGGTGCTTGCCTGTATTGAGTTCTACATTAATGACATCCCCATGTACATGGTTTTATTTATTGTCTTTGGTTTAGCAACTCATCACACAGTCTGCCCAAAGTTTTGAATCCAGAGATTATACTGACAGTAAATAGGATTTTATTGTAAATCACTAGTTATAGAGCATTTACAGTATTTAATATGCAAAACATCACTTCTGTTTTGCAGTTTATGCCTAAAGTAAATGTTACTGATCTTTGAACAGGTTAATGGCTTTCAAACAAATGCGCAAAGAATTTGACCATGAATATGGGGATGATGCTGATGGAGGCATTAAAACAGAAATTGTGGAGGAGCTCTTTAAGTAAGTTTGAGTTCCAAAGTAGTGTGTACTCGCATGTAACAGTATGTTCTGCTTTGATTCCTTGCTTAACTGAAAAAAATATGTAATAATTAAATACAATATAAAATTATACCGTATTTGACCAAGTAAGCCCCCAACCTCGCGTGCAATAAATTTGGAGAAGGTTTGGGGGTGGGTAAGCTTCCAAACTAAAAGGTAATTTGCATAATAGGACAAACACACAATTTGACCTTCAACAGGGGATTTTCACAGTAAGTTTCTGTTTCACTCTCTCATGCGCTTCTTGAAGATAGCATTTTCAACAGGTTGTTTTCTTTATCCCGTGAAGAAAAAACATTGTTTCATAATTTTATGATCAAACACTGAGTGCTATGTACAGTAGGCCTGCAGATTTTTTGCAACACGATAGGTAACCGACTAGAGTGATAAATTCAGCAATCAAGACAATTTGGCAAGTTAAAGTTTTTTGATCTTTTGCTTACCACAAATTGACAGCATGAATTATCTTTTTATGGTCTATTTATGACTGTATTATAATACAGAGCTTTGTTTATTTTAAATCACGGATTTGTTACTGTAAGTTGCTACCGGTATTTCTTTGTTAAAAAAATCAGTAGCTACAGTTTTGCTGTACCCCATGCAAGAACTTTCATCTGAAAAGGGGGGTGGGTTTATTGGAAAGTGGTGGACCTCTACATGACTTGCAATAAATTCAAAACTCTAAATGTCATGGCTCACACTGGTTATCACACTTCAAACAAATTATACAGATTGAAACAGTAGACAGGTCTGTGATAATTTTTTTCAACCAGGAAACATTTTTGACATGTGCAATGTATGGTATATATATATAAAATTTGTTACAAGAGGAAATTTTCTTCTTCAATTTAATTGAATAACCCATTTGTACATAAAATGTTCTTGTGTAATTTTTATTAGTGGTTTTCTTGATCACATGCCTGAAGACAAAGTTAAAGTGGCTTCTGCTAGTACTGTAATGTTGAATAAAAGTTTCAAAATCTGAAAAAAATATAATTTGTCCCTTACATTTTAGACTCCCTTTTTGAAGTTGGAGTTGGAGACGTTGTAGACTTAATCAGAACTAACTGAAACAAAACAAAATAATTATTACTTAATATTAAATTAAATTAAATTAAGAAGAAGAAAACTGCCTTGCTAATGCACAGCAAATTATTTTTTAACACTATACTCTATCAGAGGGACTTGAATCTGGAAGGGTTTTTATTTCAAGAAAGGGTTTACTGTAACTTCTGCAGTTAGTCTGTGTATATTCCTTTGAAAATGTGTAAGTATTATGAAGATATTCACAGGAATGCAGTTACTAGTAGTCACAAAAATTGTGGTGGAAAATATAAATAACAAGGCTTTATTTTGTTAATTGTACAAGTTTAATATACATTGTTTAGTAAAGATTGATACAAGAACAAACTCTCTTGTTACAAGTTCCTCTTCCCCTCCTCCTTCATATGCCTGTCCAAAGGTTTTGGTTGCTGGCATGACCCGAGTGTAATCTTCAGAAAACGAGAAAAATTTAACTGACATATTAACTCTAATTTTATCCATTTTTCCTTCAGGATAAGAGATGTAGTTGCTGTTGGCAGTGGTGTAAACAAAGAGTGGAGAAAAACCGGGAAATATGGAGGACTATGTGTGCTCGTGGAAGTGTCTGTGGATCCGGAAGAATTTAAAGCAAACCACCCAGAGTACAAGAATGAACCATATTTTATTCGTCAATGTGGCACTGGTGAGTTTTGGTCCAAACCAAAGGCACATGAAGAATGGGTCGTTTCAGTCCAGCGAGACAGCAGTCATGATCATAAACACTGCAAATAATGAGGAAGTGTTCAGCATTACAGCAGTAAAGTGTATGTTACTGATATAGCAACTTCGCAAGCAGTTCGGCGGGTGCGATTTTCAGTTTCAGCTTCCATTACTAGAATCGATTACAGCCGTCTTCGATAGATCTTTGATATGTGTTCTTCAGTGGCTATGTCCTATGCTATGGCAAGGAGTTGGAGTCTTTAAACCGGAGAGTTCTCGCGAAAGACCGAATGGTACGTTTTAGTGATGCATAAGAAAGTCGATCAGTCCGCATCGATCGGCTGGCGCAGATGCGCGTTGTTTGTGCAGCTCCGTGGTCCCTACGGAGCGCAGCGAAGAGTGAAGAAAAAACGGGGCCAGAACTGGACTATACATAATACATGATATTTTAGAAATGTAAGAGAGCAAGTTAGAATTGCATAATACAAAACATATAAATGCCAAATGAGAAGAAAAAAAATGCCACTTTGAAAGTGTAAAAGGGCAAATTTGAATTGCATAAATCAATACGTAATGCCAAATGAGAATCACATAATGACATTTTGCCGGCCGGTAAATTTGCAAATTAGAATGGCATAATACAAAACGTAATGCTAGATGAGAAGTACATAATTCATATTAGAATGTAAAAGAGCAACTTGGACTTGGATAACGTAATGTTTAATTTTGGCGGTAATCATCCCCCATAAGAACAACTAAATCACCGAGGGCCAAAGGATCTTTTAGCCATATTTGGTAATTGGGGACATTACCAATTTTGGCACTTCCAGGAAACTCGAACACGTGTTTCTCTAAATCTAGTCTTATTACATCATTTCGCAGAAAAGAAAATATGCGCATAGCTAATACGCGTCTATCCGACTGAGTACGGGTGCAGTGAAGATCAGAGAAGAGGCTACCGAAACTCGCTGAGAAACCAAAACATCTTCGACAACGGGTAACATAAGAGCTCCTTATTATTTCTTTAATACTGAGGGAATGTTAGGGCACTGACCAAACAGATCAAACTTACTTGACGACAGCTAGGAACAAAACTCTTTTGATTTCTTGGTTGAAGTTGTGTGAATCATATCTTTGTAATTTCGGTTTGGTCGGTTTAGAAGCGAACTGACTGTATTAAAAAATACACGGGGCGGTAAATCTCAAGATGACAACTGAAAACTCTCTTGTGAATGTTTCAGAAGAACACGTCAGAAAAATGATATTTCTGTCATAGACGTTATTTAAAATCGGGTCCAGACTTGAGGGACGGGTTTGGCAGGATGATTCTGCTTCGTTTCCGGCAGTTGATATAAGGCTGTGGTATGAATAGTTTATCTTTTCGTACTTGAAATCGTACGTAACTAGTTTTTAGGCGTAATATGGACAGAGGTATTTGCTGACAGATGGCACGTTTTAATCAAATTTCCTATTTCACAAACGACGACGGTTTCACGGCGACGGCTTCGCGAGTTTCGCTTCTGCTCTTTATCTTAACCTAAATTACCTTTTCGAAACACGCACATATAATCCCAATGGCCTTCGATAATTGTCTATATTTTGATATGAACTTACAGCATTACGGTTGTCCAAGTCATATCCAGTGTACTGTTCAATTGTCATAAATAGTTTCATAACCCCTTTCTTGCGAGCATACAGAATGTATGTGTTGCTCTTCTATACCGTCTTGTGGGAGTATTAATTACTATGAAAAGGTTTTTACTTAAAGAATATTAACCGGAATCTTTGTTTCTGCCTACCGTTAACTGACACAACAAACATAATAGTTAAGCAAGTTTAGAAGCCGGCTAGATGGAGTTTAAAAGCAATCTTTGCTGCCGGATGACAGCGAGTCGAGTGCATGAAAATAGCTTCGTAATGTTATACACGCTAGTGATTGAGTAATCGAGGCACGCTCCGAAAACGGTTTGTATTGCTATAACAAAAAGGTGGTTTTCTGACGAATTCTTAACCAAATCAAAGACTAACACAAGTTTACTTCACAACAGGAAAAAACTTCGTGTCTAGTATTTTTTAGGCTACAACAAATACTATAATTCCATCGAAACGGATCGTTTCGAAGCGATATGAATCAGTGATTCAATGGCAGTACTCCAGACAACAAAAAGTGGTTGTGAGTAACCAGGAAGAGTGAACAGGATCGGATAACATGGCCGTACAGAAACATTTGAGATGACTTCATGAGGACGTGTTATAATCGAAGACATTTTTCTTATGTTTTAAATTACTATAATTTTTGAAATTTCGAAAAGCTAAATATTGAAACAGCAGCGTTTCTCTCTTCGTTAAATGCAAGCTTTATGGGTATTGAACTTTTGTATTTTAACAAATTTAAGACCTTATGACTTATATGTACACGAGCTGGAGCTGTACGTGCTATCGCTCATAGCTTTTTAAAATGCATTGCTATAAGTGTCCGCATAGCAATTTTAAAAAACTCTGACGCTGAAAGTTCAACACAAAGCTCTCTGAATACATTGATGTCAACCAAGTTCGGAATACAATTTTGATGTTATCAACATGTAGCGAATGATATCCCTCTCGGGTGCAAAGTGTGGGGTCTATATAGAGGACTACATGGAAGAGTGGTAGGACACGTTGAGACAAGTTCTCTTTTAGTTAAACTTTTGTTCACCTCTCATGCATGACACTACAATAATTAAACGCTTTTAAGTTCACTTATAGAATTTATGTCCAAACTTAACAAAACAGAATTGCAGCTCAATGTAACTGTATCTCTATTCAGGAAAGCTGTCGGCAGTGGAGGAAAGACTACTAAAAACTATGTACAGAAGTCTACTTCTGTAAACGCCGTCGCCCTCAAAGAATGATTTATGCCTAAGTCACATGAGTTTCCGGGTCATCTGAGCGAGGTGAACTTGGCAATAAAATGATTTAGCATTTTTGGGGTCGATTTCAAAGAAGTGTTTCGAAATTTTACGGAAAGCCATGTATTTGCAAGATAGTCGTTCTCATCGAGTTCAAATTTCAGGTTCTTTAAGCGAAACTTTAGCTTTTTCGTAAAAGAAACAAAATCGGTGGTCAAAATAACCACACAATTTCGGATTTTTACTTTACGGGGCTTTCAACATTGAGCCATGCACTTGCATTTTAGCTCTGGGTGACTGACTGTTTTGCAGTTGTTTGTTGCAACTGATTACAGACTGTTATTCTCGGAAATTCTTGATGACGGTAAGGGTGAGATCTAAGAGCAGGTTTGCTGTAACTACCAATCACGTACTGTTTGTATCTAACATGCCATATCCTACCGCAAACCCACTTTAAACTATGATTCCTAAGTCTTAACTACTTACTCACCGAGGCGAAATGTATCGGAAAACAGAATAAATGTATTTCTACAGTTGTTGCAAAAGCGCTTCGGCTGTGGACCAAACCTCACATTTTGAATAAATTGTAATCATAATCACTGCTTCGGCACGTTTTAACGGATTCATTTCAGACCTATCGATGCTACGTACTGAAATTTTTCTTTTCCTCGTTTTCTTTATAATCCGCATTAAACTATTTCCACTGATATAACCTTCCTCTCCCTGGTTGTTTTTACATACGATAAGCTCGGAAATATACCATACTACCTTAGTAACTCATGAGTCTATAGAATAGTCTTATAGATCTTATATCACAAGATTTTCTACCAACACCTCTTCCTTTCATTGATATACATAAACCCCTCTAATTGGCCTCTCTAGCTTCTTCTGTTCTACTAGTTTAAATAAGTACTATCTGCATATTCGTGCCCTTTTCTTTTTTTCTCTTTCCTTTCATTGACCACCAACACAGCTGGAATAGCTTTGCTATTCTTAACCCATAATCTCGCCTTGAAAGTTTTCCAAGATTTACTAAACAAAAGAAGGAGGAGTTGCAACTGTTAATATTATATGGGCTGTTTCATTATGATATTTTCTTGCATAATCGGGAATCTTTCCCAAAGTAAATGTACTAACACTTGAAGCATTAAAATCAGAATCTTTGAATTTGAATTCATTTTTGGTGCAAATCTCCTTGTGTCAAGAGTCTCAATAATCTTGTGTTTTCTTCTCCAAGGTCAGTTTTTATTCTTCACTCTTTCTTCCAATAATAGTATTAACATACTTTTGAATTGCAGCATCAGTTAATGCCCGAGGTTCTGGAAGTCCTTCAATTCTCCCCCCTTGCATAGAAATTCCTTTTGAGAATACATTTCTAGTCATCATAACAGGAAAAAATTGTTCATCAATATATTTCTTATTAACTGCATCCTTTTTTTGTGTAGGATCATTAAGATTTCTCACTTTCTTGTTTTCTACATCGCAGTCTATCAGAATCTTTGGAAAAACCAGACCCAGTGGGACCTGGAGGACCCTCTGGACCTGAGGGGCCACAAAGGAATCTTCTTGAGCGATAATTTTGTTCATCTTTACCGTTTAAAATCAACATTTTAAAAAGTAAAACGTTTTATGTCATCTTTTTTTGTGTGTCAACATAAAGAAAAGAATAAGGTTCTTTTGTTGCCTTCTCAAAGATTTCTGGTTTTACTCGAAGTTCTCTTGAAAGTAGATCTCTCTGTTTTCCTTTGACGAATATCTTTAGGTGTTTTAAAAAAACTTTATGAAAGATAATTAACACTACAGTTCATATTTCTTCCCCCGTTGAAATGTTCTATCAGCATATCTTGTTTTTTTTTATCACAAATGAAGTCATCAAAAATATAAATTTAGCTTCTGTCAATCAAATGGAAGTTCACTTAAAGGAATAATCTCATCATGACTGAATTCCATCACATCTTGACCAACTTCTTCATTCATTCATTCAGAATAATCTTGAAGGAATTCATACTTGCTCTGCTTGAGATTTTTTTGTAAAAATATAAGCTTTTTGATAATGAACAAGAGATTCAAGAAGAATATTCATAAGAAGATTAGTTTTTCCACAATCTGAAAGTCCACAGATTAGCATTCTGAAGTGTCGATCTGGCATAAAGGGTTTCTTCTGCTTGTAATTATTTCTTTCTTTACAAACACTGAATCATAGTTTTTTATCTTAAACATTTCTTTTTTAATAAAAAATGATTTAAAAAAGCTAAGAGAAAATTTAATACCTACAGATATTGAAGTTGGAAAAAAGTTGAATAATTAATTCGTGAAATAATCAAGGAAAAAAGATACCTTAAGCAAGACAGAATTGAAGGTTTGAAAGAAACCTACAAACCGATAACTGATACACTTAAAGTAGAGATTGGGGAATAATATCAGAAGACTTGAGGGCTATTGCTCCTACTCCTAATGTTACTGCAATTGAAGATGTCCCAGGAACTTCTGGTCAACCGAAAGCTGCAATTGAAGGAAGAAAATCTGAAACTAAAAAATTAAATCCTGATGAAGGTTTCACACCTGAAAAATTAAAAACTTTGGACGAACTTTGTTTATCATATCCTTCAAAAGTTTTTCTTTAATTCATTAGAAGATGAAAGCAAAATTGATGAATTTTTGGAAAAAAAAGTTCAAAAATTAATTATGCTTTTGGACTTGAAAAAATTTCAATTCAAAGAACAACAAAATTCGATTCAAATAAACCAACAAAATATATTTCTTATTTAGATGCAAATAATCTTTATGGGTGGGCTATGTGTAAGCCTCTTCCTGTTGGAAGTTTTGAATGGATGAATGAAGAAGAATTGGAAAGAAATTCAAAGAACCCTTCAGGTTAATTTACAATATTCTAAAGAATTAAAAGATCTTCATAATGATTCTCCTCTTACTCCTGAGACTAAAAAGATTGGAGGCGTAGAGAAATTAATTCCAAATCTTTGGGATAAGGAAAAATATGTGATTCATCATGAAAACCTTAAGTTATATCTTTCTCTTGGATTAGAATTAAAGAAAATTCATAGAGGAATAAAGTTTGAAGAGAAAAAATGGATGGAACCTTATATTATGAAAAACACAAAACTTAGAATGGATTCTAAAAATGATTTTGAAAAAGATTTCTTCAAGTTAATGAATAATTCTGTATTTGGGAAAACTATGAAAATATTAGAAAAAGAGTTGATGTAAGACTTGTTAATATTAATGAAATAGCAAAGAAATTAACAGCAAAACTAAATTTCAAGAATTCTATTGGTTTTGATGAGAATCTTATTTTAATCCATACGAAAAGAACAAAATTAAAATTGAACAAACCTGTATATATTGGTCAAGCTATTCTTGATTTAAGTAAAACTTTAATGTATGATTTCCATTATAATTATGTGAAGAAGAAATGGAGAAAAAGGCAAAACTTCTGTTTACTGATACAGATTCTCTTTGTTATGAGATTGAAACAAGATTTCTTTAAGAACATTTCTAAAGATGTAGAAAAAATGTTTGATACTTCAAATTATGAAAAAAATCATATTTCAGGAATTCCAACTGGAAAAAATTAGAAGGTAATTGGTTTAATGAAAGATGAAACTGGAGGAAGAATAATTGAAGAATTTGTAGGATTAAGACCTAAATTATATTCTTATTTGATGTTTTCTTGAAGAGAGGAAAAGAAATTTAAGGGGGTTAAAAAGTCTACAATTAGAAGAATAACATATCAGGATTTCAGAAACTGTTTATTTAAAGGAGAGAATAAATTCAAGAAAATGAACATAATAAGATCGAGAAAACATGAAATCTTCACAGAGGAAATAAATAAAGTTTCCTTGGATTCAGATGATGATAAGAAAATAATTCAAAAGGAAAAAATAAATACTCTCGCTCTTGGATATTAAAATAAAAAGAAGCATAGCGAGTGTTGGAAGCATAGGGACCAAGGAAGCTTGAAATATTTCAAAGTTTGAAATATTTTAGGAGTTAGCAGGGTTTCTTGCTCATTTTATTTTGTGGTGAGAAACTCTTGGAGAAATAGGGGTTTTATGAACTTGGTAAAATTTTTTAAGACATTTTTGGGCCAGAAAATAAAAATGAGCCAGAAACCTCCTTTTATATATCTACTAACATGAACCAAAAAGCAAAGTAGATAATGGTAAAAAATTCTAAATTTTAGGGAACTCGGAAAGTTAACTCAGCCGTTTTACTTTTTAGGTTACAACTCCATGATCCAGACATTATGGCACTTACGATTTTGCAACAAAAGGGTACTACTGAGCGTTTCACCAGCGCTGTCAAAGAAGGTGACATCAGCCAAACTAGAGACTTATTAAAATCTCACCTTACTCTTGTTACCTTACGTGATCCAAGTTATAAAGATTACACACCGTTACACTGGGCTGCAGAAAAGGGGAGCACTGGAATAGTAGAAGTTATTTTGGAAGTAATGGCAGAAAACAACATCGCTTTTGATGCTAAGGACGAAGATGGTGAAACACCACTCCATATTGCAGCACAATATGGTCACTTAGATACAGTGAAATTGTTGATTCTTAATGGAGCTAAAGCAGATGCAGTTGACAACGAAGGTTACACAGCCCTACACCGGGCTGCAGAGGATGGCTTTGTTGACATTGCCAAAGAACTATTGATGTCTCAAGACATTAACGTTAATTGTGCTGATAAAGATGGTAATACTCCCTTGCACCTCGCCTGTCAGGAAAGTAAAATAGAAATGGTAAATCTCTTGCTTGAGAAAGGAGCAAATGTGTCTGCTGTAGGTGAACATGACTACATTCCACTGCACTGGGCTGCTCAGGAAGGCTCTATCAAGATTGCATCAATGTTATTAAAACACAACAGTAGTCTTTCAGCAATAGATCATTGGAAAAATACTCCGTTGCATTTAGCGGCTCTTAAAGGTCATGTAAAAACAACAAAGTATTTGGTCAATAAAGGAGCCAATCTAGAAGCTTTAGAGGAAAACAACAAAACTCCACTACAACTTGCTGAGAAAAAAGGCACTGGAGAAAAAAGTACTGAAGTCATTGACCTGCTCCGGTAAGGTGGTTAAATTTATTTTATTTTTTTTTTTTACTTTTATTTTATTAGCTTGGCCATCAAAGGAGCAGCATAATTTTAAACTAAGAAATAACTATGGCAAGGTCTCCGCAACAGCGTTAGCCAGTTACTATGGGCCCGGAACTTAAAATATTTGAAGTAAAACATACATGTAAAACAATGTATAAATTAGAAAAACTGAAGCGTTACAATAGCCGAGACTTTACTGGCAGCATGAAACGGAACGAACTGGATTACGGGCAGCGTAACGTTTCAAACAGATAGTTTTGAAAGTACGAGGGTTATTACAGTCATAGTTATTTAAGGCAGAAAAGTAATAATTTTAAACAAACTGAGATCGTCCATGTTTAGATTCAGTGAAATTTAAAAAAAAAACAAGGCCAGATATTTATGCCAATACGTAACAGGAAGTAAGTGTATTGCTCTCAATTTTTTGCTGTATGGCACTGAGCACAAGAATGGCAAATTTAAGATGTACTTAGTTGCACGTCTCTGTGTGCGTTCTCTTCTAGAGACAAGTTCTACAGATTGTAGGGTCCATATTAGTGTGGCATACCCAAAGAGGAGCCTAACTAGTGTAAGATATATAAATCTTCTGATATCAACAGACTGATATCAACAGACGGGATGTATTATGGCAAAATACATACAACTGTTTTCATTTTTGTACAACATTTTGATGTCAATGTTTAACTTAAATGCAAGTGAGTCTTAATTTTTTTAACATCCAATTTTGTTTTCTTTTTTAACACATTTTACATTTTACAGTCATCAATCAATTATTCAGCCTAAGGGCTCCGATATCATCGGCATTCGATCATCTTAGGTGCCGAAACGTTTCCTAAAGTGGCTCAAAAGGCCTACTCTGGGATGGCAAGTCTCTCGCACAGTGGCTGCAGATTAAAGAGGATGGCTCTCTGGTAGAGGCTCGACCCTTTTCCCTTTTGGTTCGTTTCTCTGCTAGATAGGCGTTTCTGGTATTTTCCGCTTTCTGCGTTCCAGTTCTAACTACGACCCTCAAAGCTTTATGCGTATCGGCTGTGCTTTCGAAGGTGTTGGACACGGTGGGTCTGCTAAGAATGCACTCTGAGGTATAAATATTGATACCAAAAGGCCTGCGATGTAAATATTTGATAAATTATTTTGTATATAATTTATATTTCATGACTGTTCTATTCTGCCAGCGGTACTAACTGACTACAATACCTTTATAGAGGTTGCTCTATCGTCGCAATTCTATAATGATAGACAGCGCATGTGAGGACAGAGGGTGTTACCAATAATACAAGAGTATCTTGGGTGATATCGGCGGATATCTCCTCAATGTTTCATTGGCGGACAGCACTCCTTCATTGGGTTTGGGGCAAAGCATTGTGTATAAGGGGTTATATCTCTTGTTTATCACTTATAAATGTTACTGCTAAAATTTTGAAGGGAAAAGTATGTTTAATAAGTTCTTTCGACAGGTTAATGGTCTTTAAACAAAAACGCAAGGAGTTTGACCAAAGCTATGGGAACGATAACGATGGTGGTATTAAAACCGAAATTGAGGAAAAGCTATTCAAGTAAGTTTGAGCTGGTTATACACTACATGTGTTATCTGTTAGCATAAAGTGTTCTCTTGCTGTTAGATAGTTTTGATAAAAACATTTTTGATATTAAACCTATTTGGCCTATTTGACCGAGGGCGGGGAAGAAATAAGCCTGCGCCGAAAGTAATTGAACGTTATTGATTCAAAATGTGAAAAATTATTACTATTTTAAAAGTAAAAAACTTTATCTCACTGCATGAACCATAGCATGCACTTCGTCAAAAACAACAGCATTCGTCTTGTATTTTCGTAAGGACTCCGTTTTCAAGGAAACTGTTTGATGATATTCAGTTCTAAAATCGCAAACAGTAGTTGCTCTTTTTCAGCGCCCACGAAAATCAGGTTGCGTCGTTTTATTCGCCTGCAAGCCGCTCCAGTTGTTTAAGGCCGGAGGGGATAACGTTATCAAGCGGATAAAATTTATTCGTTTTAATTGACTCAAGTGCAAGGGAGTAACTGAAATGGCAGACTTACTGATGTTTACCTGGGATATATTTAAGTGGCTTATATAACTATGTTTGTGCATTGACATTAGTGACGTAATGATCCAAAAGTTGCAGAAATATACGTACCAACTAAGCTCTTTTGACCTTTACTTTTCTTTCTTTCTTTCTTTCTTTCTTTCTTTCTTTCTTTCTTTCCTTCTTTCTTTTTTTCAAAGGTTCCCTTATCTTAAACTCTGATATCGATATATTTAAACATACTTAAGATCTTTTAATTAAAAGTATTACTTTTTCAGGATCAAAGACGTAGTCACTGTTGGCAGTGGTGTAAACAAAGAGTGGAGAGAAAACGGGAAATATGGAGGACTATGTGTACTTGTGGAAGTGTCTGTGGATCCGGAAGAATTTAAAGCAAACCACCCAGAGTACAAGAATGAACCATATTTTATTCGTCAATGTAGCACAAAGCGGTTTGTCAATGAATGCCATAGGCCGTGTGTTGGAAAGCACATCAAAGCTGAATCATCGGAGTCAAGAGGAACAATAGGCTTTGTCACGAGCGATGCAAATAACAACAAAGTACGTGGGGTTACTGCATTCCATGTGCTGCATCCAGGTTGTGAACAGAACGATGAAATTGATGAAAAGACTTACCACATGTACAGAGATGATATCGATGGCTACAACAGCAAAAAGAAGGACTTGCTGTCAAGCCGATCATACTATGTCAATGACGAAAAACCTGTTTGGTCGTTCGTTGGTGGGATTTACAATTCCTACCTCGACGTTGGAATCGTTGAAACTGATAAGAAAGCATTCTCGTGGAGGGATACGTACGATTTCGAGTGGCCAAGTATACTCAAAGAACTAAACCAGAAAGACTTTCATAAAATATTTATGAACTATTCAGCAAATGAAGGGGAAATTGTTGTGTATCATAATGGATGTGTTTCGGGTGAAACAAGTTATGGAGAACTAGACACATTGCAAGCCAAACATCAGCTTTTTTCCACAAACACTGGCAAGCCCGTGTTTCTAATAGACCATGCATGTGTCATTACAATATCACCCGAGCAGCTTCAGTCCTACAGTGGGGAAATTAGTATTCATGACCTCAACAGGTACTCTCCAAATCACACTGAAAGCGTAGATAGCGATGATTCAGAATCTGAAAGCGAAAACCAATCTGATGGTGATGATGATGATGACGACGATGACAATGTGATATTCACCGAACAGTTGCACAGTTCCGCGGACGATGATGGCAACTCAGCGGAAGGGTTTACTTCTCCAGGTGATTCGGGCTGTCTATACTATGTAAAAATAAGAGGAATAGATAAAGAATACAAAGCACCAATTGCTATCCACAGATGCAGATTAGAAAATTTAAACGCACAAAATGGTTTCAAATCATTTGGCTCGAGAATTGACAAACTGGTATTGAGTTCCATTGGCAAGGAATATAATATACGTTTATAAGTCGTTTTTAAAGGCAGTGTAACTGCATGGCTCCGTAGATCTTTTGCACAACCACTTTGGTAAGTGCTGAGGCTGATGTGCCACTAAGGGAGGAACAGTTTGGTATCGTAGGTGGAAACTGGGCAATTTAACTGATAAACGATATACCACCTTTTTGTCCTTTTTTATCGAAATAATCAAAGAAAATCTTAGAAAAAACGGCCTTTAGTTGCTCACGAACTCTTCTTTATACCTTACCTAGTAAAATGGTAGAAATTGTGATCGAACAATTTTACGCCTTGAGTAACACTGGAATGTACTACGGGATTGTTTTTTACTTCCCCCTCCCGAAAAATGGGGTTTTCCAAGCTAAAATCCGAAGCTTCTCTTTGATTATTTCCATTATTCCATTTAAGATGGCTCAAAACAATTTTCCATTTTACATCGCCATTGAAGCTTACGAAACGCTTACCTGTTTTTAAAAAAGATAATTGCTACTTGTTAAGAGCTGATGTTACTGAAACTTTTCAGCTTATCATTCCTTGTATTCCCACAGACATTTTGGTTGCAATGGCAACTTGACGGGGTCTCAAATACATCTTATTTCTAGCATTCGACTGCATCAGTTTTGCACAAAAAATAGTCGGTGAACCTCCTTTTTTATTATGTCAAAATCTGTCAAGAACGTTTGACGCCACCTTAATATTGTTAAATGTTAAGGTGGCGCAAAACCCTCTTGACATAATTTTTTGATGCTTTCTTTGAAAGTTCAACTTGATAAGCGAACAATTTTCGTACAATAAAAATAGAGATTCATCGACTAATTTTCTTGCGAAATGCAGTCCAATGCCAAAAATAGGGTGTACTTAAGGCCCTGCCAAGTTGCTATGGAAACAAATTTTCCAATAGGAGTACAAGGGTTGACAAGCTAAAACGTTTTTGCAACACCAGATACCAAGAACAGGCCCAAATCAATCATACTACACAAGAAAGATAAGAGGAACAGCAAAATGAACAACACTTGGAAATATCATTAGACGTTAATTAGATACCGTACGTCATCACTGATAATTGATGCAAAATAAATTATGCAACTTAAAGTTTGAAGCAAGAAACGAAAAATTTTTGACAAAACTTGTTCATTTTTTTTTGTATTTTGTCTTGTTGTATCTGTAGATATGTGCTGACTGTGGTCATAGCAATAAAGCAATTAGCTAGGTCAAAGCTGTATCCGTACCAACAGGCAAGCTTTTATGTTTGATTATTTTAGATGAGGGGCTCAGATTTTCATTACGTTATGATTTATGAATAGTCCATTCAAGGAGCAATCTAAGTTTGTAAATGTTTTACAGATGATAAACAATAAAGACGTTAGTACAAATATAAAAATGATGACTTTTGATTAAATTCTATATTACTTTCCTTTTACTTTCCTTTATTGCCAAGGTGGGTTCAGAGAACCGCATTAATGCTCAGCCAAACTGTAACGTCACACACTAGTATCCTCAACTGGATCCTCTCTCCTATACAATGCCAAGTCTGTTCTTACAGTCTTAGCGGCAGCTGCCATAATCGTTACAGTGGGGCTGAGCATTAAAGTGGTTCTCTGAACCCGCTTCGGCAGCTTAGTCCTTGGGCAAGCTAAACAATGCTGATGAGCCCTAACAAGGGTGACACAGCCGTCCATGGTTGTTCTCTAGACTAGCCGCTTGAGTTAAGTTGGTTGAGCGCATGCGTACAGGTTCTGACCAAACCGCGGAGTTGAGTTAGTGTAGCCATGCATACGGGTTGTTTTTATACTAAATTTAATTCAACCCAAAGAAGCATTTTATATCTATGTTTAAAAAAGATGTTAAACTTTAAATTGTTACAATTTCGGTTATATTGCAAAACTATTGTTGAATCAGATATAATTACTCGCGGCCGTAGGCGAGCGAGTATTAAATTCGGGTCTTTTTTTTTTTTTCCTGATTCAGACAGGAAACGTCTGAGCCAATCAGAACGGAAAGCGCTGTCACGTTCAGCCAATCAGAGCGCAAAGCGCTGT
>JAOBYE010206881.1:0-7500 GCA_025403585.1 Parazoanthus swiftii
AGCTTTGACTTTTCAACTAAATCGCTGGAATATTGGCAACTTCGAAAAACATGGTTTCGAAGAAGCAACAAAATCGTCTGATTCTTCACGAAAAGCAACTTATTTCGGCGAACTAGGATGTACGCTGTTTTAAATACACTATTTCTTTTGCTGATTTGAGGTGCTGGTGCTTGCCGAAGGTATAAAATTAAAGCCGTAATTTTTTTCCAGAATTCCGTTCAGCTTAAAAAGTACAAACGCCTGAAGGTCGAAATTTTGCTTCAAGATACATATACTTACTGCCTATGTTTTGCTACATAAAATCTGCTGTATCCCTTTTTTTTCTTGCGAGAACTTAGAATTAATAATTTTTTTTGCTGCATTAGATCAATGACTGTATATAAATCTTCATTCCCAATTATTTAAAATGTCTTCATACAACAAATTTTTGCAGTTTTCGCCATCAGACTTGGAAGGAAATCGCTATTACCTCGATTTGTATGAGATAACAAGAACTTGAAGTCACCATTTTTGACATCATTACGTCTATAGGGGAGGGATTCTACGAGGGGTTCTTGCAATTTTTCTAACCTAAATTCTGAAGCTTTGCAGCGATCAAAATAAAACTTGCAGAACCTGTACTCAATTAATGACACATCTCCTGACGCTAGACTGGTGACGTCATCACTTATAACTTATGCCAAATTAATTGTGCAAATCGAGGATTGAATCAAGAAATGACATTTTTTACAGAATGTCTTCTATCTTCAATTGTTTCATTTTTTGGACATTTTGTTATTTGAGCCTATAATTGTATGTTTTCTATTAAAATCAAGGATATTTTCTGCAAATTTGCTAAAAAAAAGTTTTCGAAAAATCCAAGATGGCGGCCGAAATTGAGTACATGTTGCCAGAGCTACAGTTCTTAAACTTCATTGTTGTCATGGAAAGTAATAGGCAAGGCTAAAGCTGCTTCCATTTCAATGGCCAGCTTTTATCTGTTACCATTTCGAAAATCTCAGGGAATCGTAAGAAATCACCCCCTTCCCCACCTTCAACGTTGGTGTTTTTCAAAAGCGCCTAAACGTTTAAGGGTTAAAATGTGAACAGTCCAGTTTCGTATTCGTAGTTGCCGCTGATTACAATGACTACAGACTCTTTTACTCAGCCTTAGCCTCGGCTTGGTGTTGAATATACATAAATAAAAATAACTAGGATCAAGACGAGGCTAACGCCGAGTATATGAGTCTATAGTCATTGTAATCAGCGGCAACTAGGAATACGAAACTGGTCTATACCAACGTTATTTGATGAAAAACATGGTGTATAACTTCAGTATCAAAATTGAACACTTTTAATATATTAAAATTGCCATATAAGTATATGACAATTTGATTCTTTTACAGAACCGAGAAAAAGAAAGGAAGGTACATTTATACAAATTTTGAAAATAGAACGAGAAACAGCAGTGCAAAGTAGTATTTGATTTTGGTAAACGGGCTATAGCGATGTATTTGAGTAAATATTGACACTGAGCGAAATTTCAACTGAACAGACTTTGAATGTATTTACATGTATCCAGATACAATTCCAAAATATATCAATTTTAAGAACACAAAGACCCTAAATACAGTTAAGGCCATCCAGGCTCAGCCCGAAAAACATGCCTTTCTTTTGAATGAAGAGTGTGTTTAAGGAGTAGCTTAACTCTCAATTTTGTTGGTGATCAGGATTGGAGAATTGAGAAGGGAAAAAATTAATGAACGCAAAAATCACTGTTCCTAAGAAAGTAAGTACCACTCTTCGAACAGCACACGAGCTGGTGTTCGTTCGATAAATATATTGCTTCAAAATCTTACATCTTTCACCTCCCACTCACCCACTTTTCTCTTCCCAATCTCCAAAAAAATCTAAGCATAAATTGTGAATCTTCAACAACTATGGTACAATGTCGCTGTGATTCAAAACTTTGACCCTTTGAACTGAAGCCAAGATATCAGCATACTATACAAATGCGCGATAATTTCGAAAAAAGGTTAATATACCTACAGTATTAGAGCAGTACAGTAACAGGTCTCTCAAAAAAGACAAGTTCTGTTGTCAGGTTCCTAACATCAACAGCACAAATACCAACAGCTGATGAGCAGTAGTTAAACTAACATGGGTTCATTTGAAAAATGAAACCTTCGCAATAAAGTTAAGACCAGTCGTGCATGGTGCGTTTGTTTCTATATATAAGAAATACAAGTTACTTGCACCGCGTTTGTGCATCGAACTGCTGTACCAGTTAAAAACAAACACCAAGCCAGTCGTGGCTTGTTTTGCTTTTGATAACTTGTGGCTATGCGAAGATTAGAAACATGTTGTGGTGGGCTACGTTATGCATGTGTCATTTGCTCACTCCGTCGTTACTCGATTCACCCAATTGCAACGCGGGTAATATTAAAACAAATCAAAACTCAAGTTAGAAAGTTTCGCATGGTCGGCCATTTTGTTTGTATTTGGCACCGGTTTTGATAGTTCTGCAGGCAATTTTGCTGCTCTCTCTAACTTTCTGTAGCTATAAAATACAGACAAATTGAGCACAGATCACAGCACATGCAAATACTAAACTCAGATTTTACCAAGCATGCATATCCACAAGTTAACGAGTTTTGCTTTAATTGTACTTAAGCGTTTAAAACCTCATTCGTGTTCATACGAGGCATCACTGACCGAGCGTGGGTTTGTGGGAAAGGTAGATGCGAAAGCGGACCCAACATGTTAAATACCTTCAAAACACAGCAGAACGATCCCAAGAACCTGTCAGAAACCCATCCGTGGATGTATCCTTGATATTTAAGAAAACCCCTTTTTTTCGGATAACAGGGCCAGATGAAAATGGTAGGAGGAAAGGGGGTACTAGTTATTGCGGAATAGAACAGGAAAAAAAGTACCTGGAGGCTCTCTGGTTTATAATTCTTTTGTTGACGAGACAAAAAAAGGGGATCCTCAGCCCCATTCCCACTTCCGCCCCCTGCTTCAGACTGGTCAAGTTGTCAAGTGGAAGTAGTAATCAAGACTACTTCATATGTGTAACTCTAACAAAACCAATCCCAAAGGGATGAAAATTTATAACCTATAGTTACGTGCCCGCACGCTTCTGTTATAAACACGGACACATAAAATTGAGTTCACAACTACTGGTTCGTTCTGTGAAATTTTTGTACGTTCTTTGCCAAATTTCCTGACTTAATGTTAAATTCAATTTGTAAGCAGAAACATTTTTGTTCTAAATTGGGTAGGCTTGCCTCAAGCTTTCAACTGACAATTCATGTTTGCCATACAAGACATGATTCATTATTTGTGCACGCAAAGCATTATTACTCAACAAGTTTCAAGTAGTTTGAAGGAGCCCAGCCCGTTTTCCCATTGGCATTCACCAGCCACCATCCTCCATCATCTTGTTCCAATACCTCCATCGTGTCTCCTTTGTCGAAACTCAACGCATCCCCATCTTCATCCTTATAAGATGCGTGGGCAACGTAAACAGGTTTAACAGGCTTCTCTGGTTGAGCAGGACGTGGCGGTTTGGGTTTAGCGGGTTTAACGGGCGTTTGGTGAATACCGCTGTCCACTGTATTTGCGACATTTGTTCTTTCTAAGTAACTAGCTGGTGCCCATGCCTCTTGACCGTTTCTTCTTACCAACCACCAACCCGTTCCCGAGTCCTCAACAAACTCAAATTTGTCTCCTTCAAGAAAACTAATGCCCCCCTCCCCATCATAGGTGTAACTCGCAATCGCCACAACTATGTTGCTTTGACTTTTGGTTTGTCTCGGCGCAGGTTTTGGTCTAGGGGGAGCGATTGGGGCCTTAGACGCAGTACCGGGCGCTTCGGACGCACTTAAGCCTGACCGAGGTCTTAAGGCTTGGTTGGATAACTTTGTAGCTAAACTAGAGTCCGAAAAGTTATTTTTGTGAGTCGCAGGTTTTGCAGGGGTAGGCTTAGGCGGTTTTACTGGAAAACTGGACGTCGAGGCTCTGTCGTCGCCATTTGGTATCATCCCTGCACCAGATGATGAAGAGTTAAGCCGCATCTTTTCTTCCAACTGCTTCTTGATATCTACCATAGGACTGCTTGTTATCACGTGACCACTTGGTAGTGGTACAGCTTTAGGCCGATGTGCAACGGTTGGTTTACCGCTGACTGGAGTGCGGGCTTCCTTTTCTGGTAGCTTTAAAGCAGGAATATTTTCCACTCGCTGAGGCGCACCCGGTTTAGAAATCTCGCTGACTTTTTTACCATGGTCCTTTGTTTTAGGAGTGGCAGGTAACTTTGGCCGTCCTGGAGGACTTGGTTTTGAGAATTTCTTTGATGCTGGGTCATTATCAAGCAGCTTTGTCGGTGGTTTTGGTCTGGGTGGGGCGGAGCTTTTGCGTTCTCTCTTCTCGAGATAGCTAGACGGCGCCCAGCCTTCGACGCCATTCATCGACACAAGCCACCAGCCGCCATCTCGCTTTTCGTGCACAGTTGCAATGTCCCCTTCCTTGAATGAAACACTACTCTCGTTGTCGTCTTCATAATCCGCAATAGCAACAAAGACTTCCTCTGGTTCTGTAGATTCCTGAACAGTTCCCATGGCGCGAGAGCCCGCGCTCATACTACCCTTTTTTTCACTAGCAGTCGCGTCAACCGCACTTCCTCTTGAAGGTTGCCCAGCTCGCTCCAGGCTCCTTCCTCTCTTGCCGATATGCGACGACGGAATCCAGCCTTCTTCGTTACCAATCTTCCCATACCACCAGCCGTTTGGCGCCTTCTCGAGGACTTTCACCGTGTTCCCTCCCTTAAAGTCCAGAGCACTGTTCACTCCCATAGCACGGAACTCTCCAAGAGTGACGTATTCCGTCTCAATACTTTCGTATTCGTGAATGGGTTCCACTCCTCGACCATAATGTGCGTTCGAAATTGCTAGGGGTCTTCGTACAGATCTCTTAACCTGTTAAAGGAAATAGAAAGATTTTCCTATCCCAGTATGATTGTGTTGTGATCCGGTCCACACCATACCGGAAAAATTTAAAACGCAACTTTGCTTTCATAGTTAGGCCTATCGTCTAAACTTTCGGACAAATCGTTCACCAAAAAATGAGCTTTTCGAAGATACTCTTTAAAATGGATAATTTTGAAAACACTGGCTTTGCATTACAGTGCGGACAGCAGACAGTTTGAAAAGAGATTTCCAAAAACCCAAATTCATGACAGTCAGGACTGAAAGGTACATGTAGTCACTTTAGTTGTTTTCATCAATTTCTTCTGCTTATGGTTGGATTTCGATAAGGATCTTTGAATCCTTCGAGCTCGTTCAAAGTTAAGAAACTACTGTATATTTACCGCAGCCTCACTTTGGCCAATATTGTGCGCATGCTCAAGGGTACATTCAAGCGTTTCTGCCGGTGTTCGTTTTATTAAATTTTCAGTGTGGACGGAAGAGGTCTGTTGCAATTTCAGAGTGAAAAGCGTTTTCAAATTTAGTCGGCGTGGTGTGGACGGGGCCTTAAATAACGAAGCAACGATTTCCCTTTTCTAATCCAAATTCTAGTAAAAACATGTAAATCGGCCTTGGACATGCGATGGCGTCGTCCAACAAAGAACTTCAAGTTTTTACATTGTACAATAACAATAAGGGACGCTTAAAACATTCAGGCGGTTATACACTCGGCCACTATTTGATATGTAATAAATAGAAAACAACACGCGCGGAGATACCAAATTTATCTTCGAGTGTTCAAATCGATATCTCACGAGTGAGTGTAATTAGGGTCAGGTTTGCCTTAAGCTTTAAAGGAGCGGTAGGTGGGTAGTTGCTCAGAAACCGTCTGGGGTCCTTTATTTTATTTCCCTTTACGGCCACCCCTCACTGTATAAGTTCTGATTGTTAGACAACCACAGCACCGGCATAAGCCTACTCCTACCGACAAGTGTGTAGGTTTTTTAAGTCCCCAATTAGCACGTCGAGAGTTCAACCCTCGACCAGACCGGGGACTGAACACGAGACCTACTAGTTGGCAGTCAGAAATCTTACCAACTGTGCTAACCTCGCACACCTGTTGAATTTGAACACACGAAGATAAATTCAATATCTTCAAATATCCATGGCAAAACCACTATCAGCTGCAAAGGCGGGTGTTACCACAGTGACACAAGAAGGTCACCGATTGGCTGAGTTGATTGCACGTAGAGTTCTTGCATTTTTGCGGATCTTTACATATGATTTTCCCAAGTAGCCGAAAACTGTTGTAAAGTATTGCAGTTCTTTGCAATGCTGGAAGTTCTTACCGAAGCTTTTCTTGGAGGTACTGCTCTTCCTCTCACGCCTGCTGCAACGAAACAAGACGGTTATGCATAAGTATACTGTAAAAACTTGTTAAGACTCCGGATTACTTATTCAACTTTGAGCATTCAAAGGGAGAGGGAGCTAAATTTAAAGGTGCACCTATCAAGACGTCCAATCACGACTCTAATTCGCTATCTGTAAGGACCTTGCCCACCTCCAACTCACTCATACTTTTATTTTTGAAGGGGGGAGGGGTTAACAGAGAAGGAGGCTTATCTAAAATTTGATTGTTAAAAACCGGTCCGGGAGTGATTAACACAGTCTAACGGTATACAACAGCATGCATTTAATAAAATCATCACCATCACCAAACTCAGTAATTATGAATCTAAAATAAAGGTCTGACTTGTTTTCTTGAAAATCTTAAGAGCAAGTCGATGACAGTTCCAAGTTCAACGCTCGTGTCGCCGTGAACATGGGTTGACATCAGCTCAAGCACGAAGAAAGCGGAAACGGAAGATTTTCTTATTCTTCCGTTTCTCTTTCCGTCGATTTTGTCGCCGTAAAAACAGAACACAACACAGACGCAAAGTAGAAAGTAAAACATATGATACTTTCGTTTGCTCTTCCGTCGTTCCTATGCTTGTGTCAAGCCCGTTTTCACGAAGACATAACCGGCATAAGAGCTTCCCGCTTACGCTTCCGTGAAAATCAGGCTCGACATTGATCTACTAGATAAGGATTTATATCTGTCAGCTAAAGTTTGCTTGTTTTTCCATTTAAAATTAAAAACGCGGATAGCAACTCGTACGCTGGAGAAAGTCAAACCATGTTTATGATACGTTTTCGAAAATCCAAATGTTTTACCCTGTTATGGCACGGTAAAAAGGTATACCCCGAAAGGCGGCTGGTACCCGTATAGGGGGTAAAAACTGGCCGTTCCAGTTCTTATTTGTGGTAAAGACACATCGCTCACACTGTTTCTCGTTCCGTTTGACGGTTCAGGACTGTACTTGAAGACGTTCTTGAGCCAGTATGGTGGTTCAACCCGTATCAGCAGTACCAGCATACATGGCCGCATTAAAGCGGCTGCCAGAGGCGTCTATATATGCTTTCAGTCCTCTGGGGGTAAACCGGTCATTATAATGCGCCTTTGAGCATATTCATATGGAAAAGGAACAATATAAATGTACCACTTTACTTTTTT
>JAOBYE010206881.1:12500-17236 GCA_025403585.1 Parazoanthus swiftii
CGTGCAAAGAACAACAACAATTACAGTGAATAAATATGAGCCAAATGCATGCAAACCTACGTACAATACATCAAATAAGGCGACCAAACCAAATGCTAATTAAGTTAAAACGCCAGTTGCATTAACTTGCAAGACTTCGGTTTAGTCTGGGAACTTTTGGGTAAGGAAAATGTGAATAACGGTGTTCTTTTAAATGCCCTATTTCCCTGATATCATCTGGTTTCTACAACGAAAAAATAAAAGAAACCCCTCCCAGTTTAACAGAGGGAAAAACTCCGAAATTGTTTTCACTTTATTTGGCTTATAAGTTTGCACTGGGCACAATTAACAATGTCAAATCTAGTGACAGTTCAAAAAAATTAACTGTTCACATTTTGTTTTGATCTTCATCAATGCCACATTGCATTTAGAAAAATACATAGTTTAAAAGTTTACTGCAACTAATACATTTTTGTATCTTACACCACTACAACTATATTTCATAAATCGTCAAAAGTAAACAACTATTCTAGTAAAAAAAATGTAGTAATCATTAAGGAGATTTTTCTACAACTGACAACTGACTCACTCATGCGGAATGTCGATGTCTTCTGGTACAGGCTCGAAGAACTTCAACACCAAGTTGCACTGTGAAACGTGCTGTGGCAGTAGGATCAGCTTCTGCAACAAACAAGAAATGACGATGAGTCTTAAGTGTCTCCGATACATATTAATTCAGTGTCAGTTACCTTATAGCTTAACAAGAGGCTATATAAATAGCCTTACTCGGGCCAATACGTGTGCTTTAAAGTAACTAGTTGAAAATAGACTGAAATAGCGTATGCCTCAATTTCACTTCATCACTACAACTCGTACATTATTTTGTAAGGAAACATGAACTATGTGAAATAGAATGGATGCTGGTTTTAAAAAGAAAATGGCCAGCAGATTGCTTGTATATGATTTTATGCTATAACGCTTATGATTTCTGCTAGTTTTTTTATATTGTTTCGTTTTGATGTGAAAAAAGAGAAAAAAAAATATTTAAGCGAGGGAAAAAAAAATGAAACGCGCCCGTCAGGATTCGAACCAGAGCCATATTGAATCCAAGTTCGACCAGGTCGCCAGTCTGATGCACTAACCACTGCACCATCATGCAAGTTAACGCCTGCGCAGAACAACCGCGACATAAAGAACAATGAAAACAAAACAAAATAATAACGGAGCTGAAACCTCAACTCGGCGCCTTCGGCCCGAGTAATAACGGAGCCGAAACCTCAACTCGGTGCCTTCCGGCCCGAGTAATAACGGAGCCGACACCTCAACTCGATGCCTTCCGGCCCGATTAATAACGGAGCCGAAACCTCAACTTGGTGCCTTCCGGCCCGAGTAATAACGGAGCCGAAACCTCAACTCGGCGCCTTCGGCCCGAGTAATAAGTTACATGAGTAGTCCTTATACAGTAGTACCTTGCAGTATTCATTGATTGGATCCATTCTTTTCAGAGCAACGTCCCTTGTATTGCTTCGTCCAAAAATAATTTTACCTTTAGAGGACAACAAACTCATACTGTAAGTAATTTACATTTGACTTATTAATAAGTGCCTGCACAAGTCATCAAGACTGAAACAGACCTCAGCACCCTGTTCTTCATTGGGTTTCACACAAACAGGAACTCGGGAGCATATACATACGTGTAGTATCATTATGTGACTGAACTCAATCTGGTATTTCCGTAATCTAACGAGTTCTGTCTTGGAACAAGATTAACATACGGAAACGCTAGAAGAAATGGTAAATGCTTAACGTGTATTTGTTGAGTTATAAGATCATGGTTCATACAAAAAATTTTCCCCAAAAATTCAAGGATATTTGCAAACTTTCAAGGAGTTTTTGAAACAATTTACGGATTTTTCAAGGACAAAAGCCGAAATTTCAAAATTTAAGGAGTTTTCAAGGACTGTTCACTTTTTGAAGGACTTTTCAAGTCCTGTGCGAACCATGAAGATGTACTCGGGAACTTGGCATGAGAAGAACGTTTCATCAAATAAGCTTCTCTAGTGTAGAGAAGAAGACGGTCAGTTCGTTTATTGGTCTTTCAAGAAACATACAGTACTCTTATTGCAAGAAAGTGTTCTTGTCAAAAACCAGACATAATTATTAAATATACTGTAAATACATAATTTATAATTTACTTATCACTTAATTATTATTACTGTAATTATTATAATTAGTACTTGCCTGATAAAATATTACATGGAGAAAAATCAGTCAAAAATGCCAGCATGGAAAGATGTAGCCTTCACATTTACAGTGTATCTCGGACTTGCAAATAATACTGAATTAACAATTTTTTTACATGTCTTGGTATTTTGCATACTGTCAGTACTAGTATCTCTCTAGAGATATAATGTAACATTTTTTTTTAATTTTCAGGTTTACTGAAATTTTGCACAAGAAGCTAGGAGCATATGAAGAAATGGAAAATAATAAAACTAAAACTCATCCCCCTCAGGTTCATTTCAGATTTTCAGAATCATTCCACTGTTTCTTTACTAAACTGATAGCCAAAACAATGAAATCTGAGTTCATATTATGTAGTCCTAAACTGGGAAACGAAAATTAATGAGGATAAGATCTGATTTATCAGAAATAAAAATTCAAAATAAAACCAATGTAGAGAATAAATGGAAAACAAATACTAATACATTATATTTTTTCCCCAAATTGGAGAATTAGGTGAGGAGAATCCATAAACCTAAAGCTCAAAAAAACTGTGGCCTGCTTCTGAACAATATGCAGTGCTGCCAACTCACAAAACTTAAAATGTTCACTCTAAAAAAATTTGAATTTCCACACAGTCTGTAACTGATGAGTGATATTATTATTATTATTATAATTATTATTATTAGTAGTATTATTATTAGTATTAGTATTATTATTGTTATTATTGTTATCTACTGATCGATTAGAAAGGATTCAAGTACTCAAACCTGGCAAGAAAGGCAATGATCTGTTTGATGGGTCCTTGACCCCTCCCTCCTCAGGAAACTCATCTATAAGTCGCATCTAAAATAATGGGTAGTACATGTAATTAAAGTTATGACATACAAATGTAGACTCATTAGTAACAATGTTTCTTTTTTTAAAAATCTGAAACAGTTTCAATTTCAGTTTATGGATGAGGGGAAGAAGTGGTTCCAGCCAGAGAATCAACTCCTTATAATCTTTCCATATCTTGAATTTCAATATTTACAGTAGTTCAAAATTAGCATTGAGTTACAAATTTTTGAAAAAGTTTTAACTGAAATTGAAAGTTAAAAATTAAATAATATATAGTATAAACCATAAAAAATTACATATTAAATTAATATGTTAACTAATATTAATATTAAAAAAAATTAAATATATAATATGTATTATAATAATATATACAGTAACTATATATACTAGGAAAATCCATTGCCTAATGAGGCAATTGCACATCAAATTTGACAAGAAAACTGATATTGCGTGGGTCACATCACAAATCATACAACAGAATCTTTTAAGTGAAACGTAACCAGGAATTCACAAGGACTTCAGGCATTTGATTTTCCTTGAATCCCCTAAAAGAAATGTCACAAGCTTGAATGTTAATATTTTGTTTTTTTTATGTTTTGTATGAATACAATTTAAGCCAGTTAGTTGCAAGGTCTGCCAACCTTTTGATTTAATTCATACTGAAAATACAAAACTCCATGTTAAATACTTCCTCATCAGCCATCTATTTGTTGATTTAAGCTAATCACCTTGTGAGTTTCATCCCTTAAATGTGATTCTGTAACATTACATACTGTATGATACTTATATTTTTATTAGTTACTTGATCCTCAGGTTGAATGACACAAGAGACATACATGTACATGTAAAAGGGCCCTACCCTGAAAAACTCACATTAAAACAAAACACACTATAAGTCTGATTATTTTTAAAATATTGCCAGCATGGTTGCCACATGGTGTTGTGTACATGGTAAAACAACAGACTGCATGAAGTAATCAGGGAGACAGGGCTTCAAACCCCATTTGTGGTAATATGGTTTTTTGTTTTTGTTTTTTTAATTAATATTAATATTAAACAGTAAATATACTGAATAAATATAGAAATAGATATGTATAGAAATATTTTTTTTAAAATAAAATATAAATATATATAATATAATCCTACCCATAATATGCAGACATATATATACCTATCAGTATTATTAGACTAGCTTTAATTTGTCTTTTACATTTTAGCCTTTTAACCTAGTTTTATCGTATATACTTGCATCTTTTAACCTTATTTTTATTCTTGGGCTTATCATTTAGAGGACCTTCCTGAAAATCACTTTTAGTGAAGGAAGCCTCCTCTTTAAATTTAATTTTTACTACTTTTATTATCATTATTATTATTATTATTATTATTCTAACATACTGAGTTTATAACATAAGTACTAGTAATAGTTATAATATGCAATTTATGCATACAAGTGCAGCCTACAGGTACAGTATAGTCACCAAACAAGTACTGGTTGCAATAGACAGTTTTCTACTCTTAATCGTGCCTATCAGCACTTTGTATTGTTTTCAGCACTTATTTAGACTAATGTGAGGGCTGATTTGTGCTGTTCAAAGCATACAGTTTAACCGTAAAATTACATGTAGTATAGCAGGCCAAAAATTGCACTTTACTTTTTTCTTTGACCTTTTCACTTTTTTGGGGGGGGTAAGGGG
>JAOBYE010207103.1:0-17231 GCA_025403585.1 Parazoanthus swiftii
TAATGCTGGACCCATTTTTTCCCGCGTGGGGCCCAGTCCCCCGGAGCGCAGCGAAGAGCGAAGAAAAAACGGGGCCATAACTGGACTAAATCTACACAAAAAGCTTTTAAGCAATTTCTCTTGGCAATTACTCACCCTGGGCCAAGGGGGTGTTAACCCTTAAACGTTTGGGCTTATTTGAAAAACACCAACGATGAAGGGGGGGTCATTTGACCCCCCCCCGAGATTGTCGAAATGGTTACAGAATAAGCTTGCCATTTGGCATGTAAGCAGCTTTAACCTTGCTAATTACTTTCCATGACAACAATAAAGTTTTATATATAAACTGTTGCTATGGCAACAATAAATGGAAAACATGGTCGCCATCTTGGCCGCCATCTTGGATTTTTAGAAAATTTTATATTTAGCAAAGTTTCAGAAAATGTCCTTGATCTTAATAGAAAACATGTAATAGCAAAATATTCAAAAAGAAAATGAAATAATTGAAAATAGAAGACATTTCCGTTTCTTGATTCAAACTTCAATTTGCATAATTAATTTCGCACTAAGTATAAGTGATGACGTCAGCCAATTAACGTCAGAAGATGTGTTATTAATTAGACTACAGGTACTGCAAGTTTCATTTTAAAGTGCCCATATCCTAAAAATTTTTAATATCTTATTTGCGATTGGAACAAAAGAGGATTGCTTAAGAAACTTTTAAAGTCTATTTTTCTTTGGTCAACCCGTTCCGCTGATCAATAAGACTGACAGGCTAACGACTATTGTCTATGACGTACATTAGGAACCCGCGCTGCCTTGCACAAAACTTGCCCACACAAAAAAGGTAGAAACAACTACTTGCGTTCTTGAATACGAAGAAATAGCCAGGAATCTCAAAACCTGGCACTTGTTTACACGCAGATGAAGCGAAGTGTTCCTTAGTATACGTCACATGACGTCATGGCTCCTTTGTCAACAAAGGCAAACAATATGCCAAAATGGCGGAAACTTTGAACGTTTTCAAAAATTTGTATGAAAATTGTGTTTTGTTCAAATCGCAAAATTTTTTCACGATTGTTCTTGTATTAATGGGTACTTACAAATAAGAAATTAAAAATTTTTAGGCTATGGGCACTTTGTAGAATCCCCCCCCCCCGATAAATGTTTAAGGGTTAAAGGACGTATTATTTATATCATTTACTATGGAAACGGAGTTGGTCATTTGCAATTTGGGGTCACCAAAATTGTTGTCAAGAGTCCATTACTCAACCCTAGGACCAAAACGCTTTTGCAATCTCTGTTGTACAAACAACAAGTGACTGGTTAAATGCCTTCCAACCAGAGTCCGTACATCTTCACAATTTGGAAAATCCTTTCTAGACTTAATCGAGAGTAAGCTGTTTTACGAAATCACGGGAAATTTAGAAAAAGGAAGAGCAAAACAGTAGAAAACGTAAAATAATATTCCTATATAATTACAAAAATGACCTGTTCCTCTATAGACCCTATGCATAAATGGTGGCTATTTTCATATTCTTTTGTTTGCATTTAAATTAGCCTGACTAGCCTCGTTCTTACGTCAAAAAATCAAAAGAACATATCAACCTGAACGAGGCTAGTCAGTTTTATTTAAATACAGACAAAAGAATATCAAAATAGCCGCCATTTCTGCATAGGGTCTATTGTAACGTAAAACGTGTATAAATTCATGAACAAGAGTATACTACAAAGCATGACAGGATATCTTGTTATCAAATACTCCAAGAGCTCTTTCGGTTTGCAAAATGACCTGTAGGTTGTCAAAAACGTTCGTACAAAGCTGGGATCTACAGTAGAGAACAGATTAGATCAAAATCATTAGTAACAAAGCGTCGCTGATAAATTACGTGATATTAACTGCAGTTTACAACAACAAAAGAGGTTTCCCTACTTCTTAAGTGAATTGCACATTTTCTGGAGGAGGAAGACAACTAAATAGTCGTTAAATAATTTTACTAGAGATACGAAATCTTAATTGAGAAATCAGAAAACTGTATATGTACATGTAGCTGGCAGGAATGACTAAAAGTAGTTAGATTCGAGAGATGAGAGAGCAGAGTTAAAAACAACAGCTTTGGTCAGCTTTTGGCACTCAGCAATGGTTTGGAGAACAGGATTAGTAATGAAAAGCCTCAGCATTTACTGCACCTCATGTCCAGCTTTGTAGTAATTTGGAGAGCAGTACTGCAGACAACAAAGCCTGGAGGTGTTTCTACCACCACTTTGTGTAAACTCTGTGGCGATCTGGAGAGCAGTGTGTGCAGCGAAAAGTTTCTAGTGCTGCCTTAAATGAATTCAGTAAAGATGTGGAAATTGGCGTACCTGCATACTTGTGGTGTGTTAGCCTCTCGATCAGTTTAACCAGAGTACCTCCTTTGATTACCGGCGCACCACCCAGGTTCTGCCAATCAATAATGTACTTGTTCAGTCACCAGATGAATCATGATATATAACTAAATTAAAAGAAACAATCAACCTGCAATAGCTGACAGTTCAACAGTAAAGTTATTATTATAATTTTCCTATTATTATCATTACTACTATTATTATTATTATTATTATTATTGTTTGTCTTATTATATTTATATTATGGTTGTATTCAAACTATCACTATAACAGGTGAAACAAAATGAAAAGGCATTTCCTCACCCCTTGTCCATCCTCAAAAACGATGTTATCTTCTCTGTCCTCTTCAGAAAAGCTACAAATGCACACGAATCGAGAAAATTAAACAGTGAAGCTCTAAGTTAAAAAGTAATCCAAAAAGTAACAATTTTATTTCTATTTTTTTTAGTTTTGTTACGCAATATTCCACAGCTGTAGTTGCATGTTGTGTTGCTTAGACTTTACGATAAAGACCAGTATGCGTGTTAATAGTTAAGAGGAACTGAAATGAAACACTTCTTATCCTGCTAATAAGCAAACCACCCACTGAGCTCAAACGTCGCAAAAACAAAAAAGTCAAAAATAACTACTAACAAAGCAAATTCTTGGTTAGAACTTTCTTAAAATAATAGCTAAACCAATTAATATTCTGTTCCACATGTATGTTGATTGATGTACTGTTTCTCATGTTGTGTGAAAGTGTTTGTTCTTGGTGATGTCTGCATATAAAATATACACAAAACATCAATTGGTTGTCTAACAAGAAAACTATATGATCTACTTTGAAACCAGGCATGGTCAAACATCCTAAAAAGCAACTGTATATATTTAGTTTATGGATTTTAAAAACTTTGTAGTTTTCTTTAAATCTAAATACTGCCATACTGAAACACAATTGTACAAATAGTGTAATGTTGTTGTTTGTTGTCACGCCCACCCCACCCCAAAGACAAAATGATCATGGAAACTAACCAGTAGTCACTGGGGCTTGGTAACTTCAGTGGAATGGCTTTCTCCTCTTCTGCTAGGATCCGATCTAACATCCGATCCAGTGTACTGTAGCCAAAATAAAACATTTTCAACAATATCCCAATAAACTTTCAAAAGCTTATATACACAAAACTACCATAAAAAAGCTTTCATCGCTTAGAATCCTCCTGCTATAAAGATTAACGTCAGCAAGGTTCCTTCTTTTATCTACAAATTAGCTCACTATAACTTAAAGCTACACAACATAAAAGTGGCTGTGATTACAAATCTGAAAAAGTAAAGTACTTAACCAAAAATTTAAATGAACCGAAGATACCCCGGTAGGTGTTATGTGGCAGGTCTATCTGTCGATGTAAGTCTCGTGAAACACCAATTCACATACCTTTGCATGTAAAGAGTCATCAAAATTGCCATCCATTCACTCTTCTCTCCTTCATTCTTACACACAAAGATGGATTTAGGTTGGTCTCTATAGCCTATCTCAAACGCATTTTTGACATCTAACAGATAAAAAAGTGAGAGTTAAAGAATTTATGTATGGATTTACAGACTGACAAAGAAAGAGGACAATAATCAAAACAAAAAGGATTTTGTAGAAAGTAGTGGCAAGATTTATTATTTAAACTTTGCAAAATCTATTTTTAATAAACTGTAAGCGATGATCATCTAACTAGTGTACTGTGTTTCTTGGTGTGATACTTGATGAAAATTTATCATGGAAACCTCATATTTTGAATGTTTCAAGAAAAATTTCCAAGTCCATTGGAATAATAAAAAAGGCGAGTTTTTGCCTTCCGTCCACTGCACTGGTCACAATATATTGTAGTTTGATATATCAGTATCTGATGTATTGTATTTCGGTGTGGGGATCTACCTATCAGTCAAATTTGAAACGTATTTTCTTACTGCAGAAGAAACTAATCAGAATAATAAGTAAAGCTTCCTCCGACACCCACACCGGTCCACCTTTTAAAGATTTACAAATACAGAAATTCCATGATATTTACCAATACTACACAGGAAAACTTATGTTTCTTTTCACCAAAAACTTACTCATTTGCTAGTTCTCGTAGTTTGGCACAGACGGTTATTCAGGTTATGCAGGATCATGAACTCGAAATCCGAGTTCAGGCAAGGAGTGGTCCCAAGAATTGAGATCACGAGAGGCCTCAGCAACCATTAAGACTAAATAATCACAAAGAAGAAAAAAAAACAAAAACAAAACACGACGACGACTACGACTACGACGGACGATGAAAGAAGAAAGACGCATCCCACAAGTACAGAGACAGAAATGACATATAGGACAATAATACAGTGATTAGACCGACAACTGCATGAAGAGGGCACTACTGATGCCGAAACGTCCAGAACAAGACAAACATAAAACAGACAGGTAAGAGAAGAAAAAGAAGGAAAATATGAAAAACTTACTCCCTAACTATTTCAAGTCTATGTTTATGTTAACAAGCCAAGTTCATTCCTACAACCGCCATCTTCTTTGTTGTCTCCACGTGTTGTTAAAGCTGTAACAGTGGTTCGCCATTACGGCTTCAACCGCTGTTACGAGCGCCATGGCCAAAAACTTCTTCTTTTCACCTTCTGTGGGGACTCTTTCTGGTGGTCGCCACTTCTCCTCTTCTCCATTCTTTTGGGGTTGCGAGAAGGCTCGTGGTGTCGTTATTCCTGCTCTTGGTCCTGCTTCATGTTTTCTCTTGTGAGAGACAACAAGAAGATGGCGGAGCCATTGGCAACTTGCTAACAGGAGAGATCGCGAAACTAGTCATGGCGTGGTGGACTGCACACTTCAATGAACTGGCGGCAACAACAGCTCAAGAACCTATACTGGTAGAGGAATCCGACTCACTATATGTAGATGACTACAACTTCGTCTTCCACATACTACCACCAGGTATGAGATGGAAGAATGATGTGAAGAGGATGGAAATCGAACAAGATATGATAGAACAGGATATGGCAATGGCGGATGATGTCAGGTCAATGAAAGAGATTACCAAAATGGCCAATTCCATTTGTCCAATCCTACAATTCACGGGAGATTGCCCAGGTGCAAACGCAAACAACAAGCTGCCAATCCCAGACATGAACTGTTGGGTCGAAGACAATTGTGTACTATATGAACATTACACAAAACCAATGGCATCAAGTCTCGTGATACCACAACGCAGTGCAGTACCAGAGAAAGTTAAGAGAGCAACAATTGCACAGATGGCAGTCAGGATACTTGAGAATACCAGCCTAGAACTACCTTGGTCGAGAAAAACACAGCTACTTTCCAACTTGAGCCTACGGATAAAACAATCAGGATACAATGCCTCATTCAGACTCAACACCTTCAAGTCGGCCTTAAAGCATTGGGAAAGGAGGTTGCAAATGGATCAATCTGGTGAAAGACCCTTACATCGTCACAGAAACTGGAAGAGAAAAGAGAGACAGAAAGAGAAGGAGAGAAAGAAAGAGACATGGTACACGAAGAAGGAAGAAAACCCACTCAATGCATTCCCCATCTTCTGCCCTCCCACTCCGAAGGGCACACTAGCGTCATCATGGAAACAGATAGCTAAGGAGATCAGAGGACAGAGCAATGGCTTAGTCAGCCCAAAGATTGTGGAACAATGTGGAATCCCACTCAAGAACTTGGTAACTAGGACTTCCCCGATGGAAACTGACAACTGCGGGAAACAGGACTGCCCCATGTGTGGAAGTAGTAAAGGGAGGAAGAAACAATGTTTGAAGACCACCCAAGGGGGAGCAGGATACACCATTAGGTGCAAGAAATGCAGAAGCGATAACATAGTATCTTTATACCATGGAGAAACAAGTCGTACACTGTACAGCAGGCTAGTCGAACATGCGAGAGGACACAAGAACAAGCAGGAGGAGAACCCCCTATTCAAACATGACGAGACTGTCCATGAAGGACAAAAACAAGAATATATATATGAACCTCAAAGATTTTTCAGGGATCACCTCACAAGACAAGTCCACGAAGGGGTAAGAATTAACAGAAGCCTGAGAGAATCCACATGCAGGATCATGAACTCGAAATCTGAGTTCAGGCAGGGAGTGGTCCCAAGAATTGAGATCACGAGAGGCCTCAGCAACCATTAAGACTAAATAATCACAAAGAAAAAACAAACAAACAAAACAAAAAACAAAAAAAACACGACGACGACGACGGACGATGAAAGAAGAAAGACGCATCCCACAAGTACAGAGACAGAAATGACATATAGGACAATAATACAGTGATTAGACCGACAACTGCATGAAGAGGGCACTACTGATGCCGAAACGTCCAGAACAAGACAAACATAAAACAGACAGGTAAGAGAAGAAAAAGAAGGAAAATATGAAAAACTTACTCCCTAACTATTTCAAGTCTATGTTTATGTTAACAAGCCAAATTCATTCCTACAATACTAGGACGTCCAAATTATTCTATATATTTCCTTGTAGAACTAACCTCAGACAATTTTCGATCCGCTTTCAAGGACCAAAGTATTTTAATTCACTAAGTAATAACATCAAAGATTGTGAAAGCATTTCGTTATTTAGTAAGAAGCTCAAGGAATTTCTCTTGTCTTTGTAAATCTTGACAACTTTGTTATTTGTCTGTTCTAGTTTCGTCATTCGTTCTGTCCTTTCTTTTTCTTTCTTTTTTTTCTTACAAAATATATGATTAGCCGTTCCTGTTAGCCATATTTGATTAACCAGTTTTATTTTGAGGGAGCTCATTCGCTATAAGCCTTCTGGTTTTTCTTTGAGTTTCCTTGCCATTATTTACTTGATTAACCTTATTTATTGTAAAACATTGTGTAAAATCTAAGGGCAAAATAAATGACTAACTGACTGACTGACTGACTGACTGAATGAATGAATGAATGAATGAACGAACGAACGAACGAACGAACGAACGAACGAACGAATGAATGAATGAATGAATGAATGAATGAAGTTATCACTTGGACTACAGGCACGGTAATTGCAGAGTCCGAAACTGGCACTAGTCTGCTAGTCCGAACACTAGTAAAAACTGTGGCGGACTAGTAAACTAGTACTGAGTGTCTAGTAAAAAAATGTTAGTGTATGTTAATATCAGTACTTGTAATATTCTTGGATCATTTTCCCGCATTGTTTTGATATTCTAAAGACGTTTGCCAGTAAAAATGCTTATGTTCAAACACCAAAAACAATCATTCAAAATATTAATACATTGTATTTTAACTCATAGTGGGCAGAATTGAGAACCGCTGAATTTCATGTTGTTGTTGTTATTGTTGTTCTTAATCACACTAAGAACTGAACCTGTCTAGTAAAAATACAAGCGGACTAGTAAACCCAAGTGTTTAGTAGTCCGGATGTCTAGTGAAAAAAAAACAACTTCTATCCCTGTTGTTGTAACAAGTTTAAAGCTCAATTATGCTACATTTCCGTTCAGGTATCAAGAAACCAGCAAACACATGTAATGAAGACAATATCCCCTCTACTATTTATAACCCCCTTTAGCAGGTCGTGAAAAATCAAGTGCCTCGCCTTGATTTTAGGTATAACTTTTAATCTTACATGTGTAAAAGTGATTGTTATGCAGTGTCACACAAAAATAGTCAAACTCTTCAACCTTAAGAGGAGTTAGGGGAGGGTCCTCTCATGGGAATGGTCCTCTCAAGGGATTGGTCCTCTCACAGAAAGGGTCCTTTCATGGGAAGGGTCCTCTCACAGAAAGGGTCCTCTCACAGAAAGGGTCCTCTCACGGGAAGGGTCCTCTAACAGAAAGGGTCCTCTCGTGGGAAGGGTTTTCTCACTGGAAGTTTCTGACTCTCATGGGCAGATTTCAGTATGACGTCATTGTTTACGTCTTAGCTTATTGGCATAAAATAGCATAAATATTCAAGAGGTCAGACAAAAGTTTTTGAATCGAAAAAACTTGGCACAGTTAGCACTTGCTGAGGAACTGAAACCAATCTGCCGAATAATTTTGGAGAAAAGTCTTTGAAAATGATAGGGTGTATACGGCTGCTGGCAATAGTTGCTATGTTTTGAAACATTGGTTGAGGTCACACTAGCCAAAGTGTACTGCAGTTGACCATATAAAACCCAACTGTAGTAAATTGTAATGGCAACAGCTGTAGGACAATAAAAAAAGAAAAATATCTAGTTAACTATTAAGCCTGATAATTATTCAGTAGTACTTTGCTTTTTTAGTTAATTGATAGGTCATCACATTTTCACCAGGTTTACCATCGCTCGTGTGACTTTAAACCATTCCAGTCTGATGACATCATATTTTTAGACTTTGTTAACGAGCGGGGTTTGGATTTTGGAGCTTTATATTTGTACATTAACTAAAATATTTAAAAGATAATGGAAGGTTTTTATGAGCTGGCTCGTTGGCATTAAACAGTTAAACAAACCCAAAGATAAATCCCAGAACTTTTCTCAGTTGTAAATGATTTAACTCGGATATGAATACAAAATACCTATTTGGTCAAAAGCAGTTTGAGTTGAAACAACTAAGCGCCTGACGTATGAGTTTGTAGAAATTAAGCTTTCAACTAAAGCTTCTTGAAACAACAACCAGACTGGCAGTACTGCTACGTACTTTCCCACCATAAATATTCCCCAGGTTCAGTCCTTACCATGTGTATCCTCAAGATCATTGACCTCGACTTTCCTGATGAAGTATTTTTCCTTAAGTCTGTATTCAGGTGATGGACCAGTTAGCGCATGCCGCGTGTTCTATAATTGCAAGTACAAAAATGCTCTTGGGAATACATCCAATTTAGAAGGGATAATGTACTTTAAAAGCATAGCCTGAATAGAAGAAAAAAGTAATCAGGTCACTTCCACTATCGTCACATGTTCTCTCTGTTCACTGTTCAAACCATTTACATCAGTGGCAGTGTTTAGTAAACCTTACCTGCTTGCAGCAAATAATTAAACCATCCAAAAGAAAAATGTATCTTTCTGTTGACTGAAATACAAAATAGCAGTTAGTTTTATTTACGTAAGTAAGTTTATCGTCCAATTTGCATCGGAGATGCAAAGTATAAAATAACAAAAACAGGAATCTAATGCAAACATTCCAATCAATATTTTTCTAAAAGCGCAAGAACTTAGTATTTAAAATCTCAATTATCCCACTGTTTTAATGTTAAACCTTAGTTTAGTTTTAATACTACTTTTCCACCCAAGGTACATCAAGCTATACATCAGACATCTGGGATACTAAATACATCATCGTTTTTTGAAGGACTGACGAAAAAACTTTTTCTGCAGTTAAATTTTATTCTTGACCACAAATGTTTCCGTCAAAAATTTGCTTCATATATCCCCCCTCCCCCAAAGTCTAGTTTTTGTGCTACTGTCATGGAAGATGAACAGAAAGGGTGAAAATATTTTGCGAAACTAAGATGATTTACTGAATCAATGGGAACATGATATTTTCAATCGAAGGCATCCTGAGGTGAACTCGGGTAGAATGATGGGTAGTGAATTAACCTCAATTAACCCATTTGTAAAATTTTTTAAAAAATGTTCGAAAACTGCCAAAATTTCGCAGGATTTCCGATGGCTCTGGAGGTGTGCTGTACCCATAATTTATAATCACATTTTTTCAAATCGACGTTTGTTTGGTTTAAGTTTTTTTTCTTGTTTTAGTGTGTCCCTAATTCGAACTTGCTAAGAACATGATTTGTTGTTAGAGTGACTTTCATCGGACTGTGAAACAGTTTTTGTCCCATCAAATTGGCATTTGTTCCATGTGGGACCGTACGATTTGTTCCGAATTTTGCAAGAATGCACTAGAAGTCGGGCAACACAATTTAACTTCTGTTTGGATGCACGTACGATAAAATTTAAAACGGCAGAAGCAAACTGGTTCAGTGACTAGTCTGTGATGAGTTAAGACTTGACACTGTAATGGTTTTTTTATTTGGACAGTGGTGATGTAAAATGAATACATTTCTTAACATTCCATCTGGTTTTTGTGTGCCACTTTCCCAAAAATTGGGAATTCTTATATCAGAAATAGCAAATAGTTCACGACATTGATACATTATAAATATTATGTTGTTTATTTTTTTAATAACACCGGACATCCACTCAATCGATGGCTTTGATATGCAGTATGAATGTGCGTAATGTTTTCCTACTTTATTAAAACATTACACAGCCAAATCAACCAGAATTATTTCCTACCTTTCCATTTGGATGAACTTTTCCAATACTTCCCTCTATACCAGAAAAACAAATATTGTTTAATCAACATCGTGGCTGTCATCAATGGCATAAACTCTTGATTATCGCAAACATTTGCAACATATATGCAGTGCTCGATTTTAAGGAAAATTTCTTGTTGTACATGGGGCAACCAAGATTTTTTTTTAGCCGTCCCTCAAAAGTTGAGGTCGTCCTAAATAAAAGTGACTCAAACAGCTATAATAGGTGTTCAGCGTGTTTTATACTTTTTTCCATTAATATTTTTAACTAGAAGTAAGGGCAAACCAAATCAATTTGTATTATATATTAATCGGTTGGTTCTGATCGTCCAAAAAATGACTTAGCTACTATGTTTGGTTGTCCCACGAGGATTTCAGTCGTCTCTGACGACCGGACGAACGCAAAATTTGAGCCCTGATATGGTTTCTTCTTGAAATGACGTATCAAAGAAAACTGACAAGCCATTCCCTCTGATTCTTCACTGCATGGTGTCTACCTCAGTTATCAGTAATTTTAACTAAACTGTTGCAAGAACAGCATATTCATAGGAGTTTGTGTTCTGTTAGCCGTAATACTCCATCAAAATAGTTTTCTGCCAAGAATGCCGCAATTAACAACAAGGGTTAGTACAATGCAATAAGCATTCTTTTGCTACTATCACTAAAGCAATACATTCCACAAATTAAGACACACAAGTTCTCGCAATTGTGTTGTGCAAGAGTAGCTGGAAAGCCCTTCTACAACCCCAGTTGAGAAACGCATTCAAAAATACTTATTTAAGTAAATCTACTTTAAAAAACAACTAACAAAAACTAATAATGCATGGTGGCTTTTTGCACATGAAAGGTTTTCGTGGATTGTGCCATTAGAGCGATTCAACCAGGTATTTCTAGCACGCAGCAGTTGATTACCTGGGAAGTAAAATGTCGAAAATGATGTTTTAAACTTTCATACTTCCCTCCTCAAGTTATTTTATTAAACGCGTAATCCTGAGGACAATCCAGCGAGTACGCAGGTGAAATTGCTAAGATAAAATTAGTTTTTCTTCAATTTCTTGCACCGATAGCTTAGCAATGACAATGAAGCAGTCATAGCTAATACGTGTTAGCTAGTATGTTTTTATAAATAAGGTACAACATAAATTTGTTGTAAACAACTTGCCGAACACTGGTCCCCTTATTGTGTAAGTAAATTAATCTTGCAATACAGTGAATTCTGAGATACAAAACAAAACAAGGGTCGACGCGTGGACAGCGACTGATTTCTACCTGTTTACCACTGTTTTTCATTTCTGTGCAGTCCTTGAGGTCATTCTCACTTGCATGTTTGTTTTGGTCTGCCATCAGACAAATCTTATTTCAACCTTGACTCTCATTGGTTGACAAACCCAAAAACAAACTTCAGTATGCCCAAAAAACCTTGACTGGTAAGGTCATGTAGAAAAGAAAATAACGGTAAATTTGACACCACATATTTTTCATATAACTGTTTCATTCAATATTTACTTAAATATTTACCGCAAGGATATAACTTCACAAAAAATACTTTTACCTACCTTTCATTAACTCTGTGCAACTCTGTGAAATGTCTTTTCCCTGAAAAGGAAGTTAAGGTTTAAAATACCATTTGAAATGCTTAATTTTCACGAATCAGTATACTAAAGTTTGGTTTTCAGCCAACAACAACAACAACAACATTTATTTTCCATTATTACTGCAGATACATGCATAATCAGTTATCATTACATATACAATACAATCTACACTTAAAATACTCGTTGCAAGTTTAACTCAAGACACTGGTAAACTTTGCAGTTTTCGAGCAGTCTCCTATTTTTTTTAAGTTTTAACACAAAGTGAGAAACATAATGCTTAAGAGAATTGAGGAGAGCAGAGAGAGAGTTATAAAGTTGCAGATTGTTGTTCATTCAATAAATAACGTTTCAATTGTTTTGAAAAGTTGAATACATTGAGGTCTTGCAAATACTACCCCAAAGAACACTCGTCATATAGGCAATTGTTTGTTTGCCAGAATTGGTGCGTACTATTACTTTAAACAGGTTTTTTCGGTAGGCGTATCTTGTGTTATAACTATGAACATTTTTGGCGTATTGAAAAAGGTTTTGAAACACTTTAGGTAAAAGGCTTCTGTGCAAGTGATGCGTAAATCTGAGAGTCTGTGATCAGTAAACCTTATTTGCTGTGAGAACATTTAATAGGTTTGGCAAAGGGAGTGCACTATCTTTTTGATACCCAAATGTTTGTGCAAAGAATATAAGCCGTATAGAATGATTTTGTTTCGTTTGTACTTTGTTCATGTGAGTTTTGTAGGTACTTCCCCATGCTAAGATAGCATAAGATATATAGGGAAATATGATACTATAGTAAAGTTGTTTCATTTGAGAGAGTGTCCAAAAGTGTCTTAATTTTGCAATGATGCCATTATTACGAGATTCTGGTACAGATGTAAGAAATGTTATGTTTAACGGATGCTGTTTCATCAATTCTCACACCAAGGGTATCCACTGCCGAGTTTTACTAACCTCCCATCCATCGATGCTCCTCTGCAACTCACTCATCACCACAGCAAATGATCTGTTGGCCCAAGAACGTGGCCTTTTACTGGGTCTTGAAGACTTTTCTCTGAAAAATGGGTGCATATTTTTAATGAGAAACCAGAATTACATTTCTTTTAAATCTACTAACTCTAGTGAAAAAGATGTCTAACTTGGTGGATCTGGTTAGCTGAACTGGTATTTAAAAAAAGCTACCGCTGTAAACAGCCTTTAAACAGGTAACAGCTTCTCCCAGACTAGCACAACTAGCTCAAGCGTCGTGATCACTTAAAAAAATTATAAACTGTATCATGTCAACACTGTGAGCTCCAGATTGTCACAGAAAGTCATAAAAAATCATCTTTTTAGTTCTACAATCAACAATTTTATGTCTTAAAATATCAGAAGAAAGTTATTTTAATCATAAATTCAAGTGGAAGCAATTTCCCATAACTTTGCACAACCGAGGTAAGATTTGTAGTGAATTATGCCAAGCATCAGCGAACAAAAACTTTAATACACTGATGCATCACAAGCACGTACGCTATCATAATAATATTCAAAGGCACTTCCAAACACACTCAACCAGCTATTTCAATGTACTAATGTATTTTAAAATTCGTCTCTTGAAAGTGCTTGACATTTCTGCCATAATTTAGCACTGGTGAATGTACACAAAATAAACAGTGTGCTGCATGTTTACTGCTCGGTGCTAACATTTGTGTTTACAAATAATTATGTTATTGGACAAGTGACATGATAACACTTAAACCTCAACTGCACTTCTTTAGCTAAGAAATATTCTAATATAACAGAAGACTGCGACAGCCACCCAATAGCTGGCAGATGGACAGTTGCCTATGGATAGCATACAGCCCAGAGAAAGTTACATGTACAGTGCAGGTTCTTGACCTTTATCTATACGTTTCTTTCTTTAGCACCCCTCGACAGTCAGTCGTCTGTTGGCTCTCTGTCGACCGTCTGTCGGGTGGTCCGTCTAAAATTTCTGTGAGACTCAGTCCAACACTGTACACAACTTTAACTACGCATGTGCAGCCTAGGTGAGTCCGCCTTGGGAGTAAAGGGCACTGGAAGAGCTCTAACAACAGCGAAACAGCTGTCCACTGCTGCCACTTCCTTAGCATCTAGGCTGCACATGCGTAGTAAAGTTGTTCCCGTCCAACACTACACTGGTTTCAAACGAAACGGTGCTGTTTTGATCCGGATACAGCTACCGTCCAAACTACAACGCCGAAAACAACACGGAGTAATCCGAAAATGCTCTCCTGAGTGAAGCGAATTGAAAACGGTGCTGTTTGAAAACGCTGCTTTGGCGATAAAAAGACGACGACGTCACCACAACAACACGACCGGGCTTCAGTCTACTCAACCGTGAGTATCCAAGATGGCGGCATACTTCGATGTACTACCAGTCGATACTTTCCGTGCTTTTCTGCACTTTATACTCGTTGGGTTACTTTTAGAAGTAGCTCTACTTATCATTTGTTCATGAGGAAACGTCTGCTTTAGTTTTCGGCTTTAACCCTGGTGCTTTTGGCAAAGTTGTGAAGAAAAATCGTGAAGCATCAGGGCCCAGTTGTTCAAAGCCCAATTAGCGCTAATCCTGGGTTAACTCTATAGGTTTATTAAGAGTTAACCCAGGATTAGTACTAATCGGGCTTTGAACAACCGGGCCCAGGTCAATAAAAAAGAACCAAGAACGGCGCCAATTTCGCGGGCCGATAGACCGAAATGCGCTTGCGTTGACTCGTTTGAGCATGCGCACTGCAGATAAAAGAGCGTTTTCATATGGGTACGTGTTGAAGTGTGGACGGGCAAAACAATATAAAAACGATAAGTGTGGACGCAATCATTTTGAAAACGGAACAAAAGAGCACTCTTTTCGTTTGAAAACGTTGTAGTGTGGATGGGGTCCGAGTGTCTAGAAATGTCCAGTCGCAAAACTTATTTCTACATTTTAAAACAAATTTATTATTTCAAAATCATATACTTTAAAAAAAAATTCTTGTATGTTTGCATATATCCGATAATTTTATGTTTAAAAACTATCAATTTGCTTACTTTTCTGCAAAAGAAAACTGGGAGTGCCGTTTATGGCAGTATACAAACATCAAACGAGAGTCCTTTTGCAAGGTCAGACTGTACGTGACCTGGCTGTTCGCATCACTGGCTTTTCGACAGATGGAAGAAACTTCACCAAACACAAGAATTATTTTTCCTTTGTCTTGCAGAAGTTTGTGACATCCTCATTTTTTGTATCGGGTTTCACCACTTCAAAAATGGTCGAATCTAAAGACTTGTAAAAACAATTATTCTAAATGTCTATTAAAAACGGGTTTATAACAAAATTCCGCTTCAAATCTACTTCGTTTCTCTAACACTACTTATCTGCAGTAAGGTCTTTGATATTTGAACTGATCTAACTGTTATTGTATATCAGTCAAATGAGTGAAATTTGGAATATTCGGCCGGGAGTCGGTGAAGTGTCGGCCGACACTGGGGTAAGTTAGGATACGAATTATTGACTTTTACAAAAGTCACTGCCTTCACATTATTAAAATATCAGTGTAACCTGTTGAAAAACATCTGCCCAAAAACATACCCCGATTATGAATATGGGTCAAAAATAATAATATCTTACATAGATTATAGGGTGGCACATCCACAGACAGCCCATATATGCCTATGGGAGTAAACACTGTTGTTTAGTTGCTGTCATGCAAAAGCTTTAAGATCACTATTTTTGTGGATGACTCAAACTATTTTAAGACTGTCAATGAAAGAGAAGAGAACATCAAACTGCAAGTAGACTTAAATTCACTTGGTACTAGGTTAACCGTCAATTAAAATAGTTTGCAAAATGCTCATTACAAATCTTTGTATCAGTCAAAAAAGATCTATTGCGGAAAAGAAGATAGAGTTTGCGAGCTGTAGGGGCAATTTGAAGTTATAATATACCGGTATACTTGTACATCCCCCCAGTTCACTCCCATTTGCGTTACTGTTACCAACTCTGGGTTCCTCAGTTCTCAGTAAACAACATGATGAAAACAAAAAAAAAGTACTAAGAAAGGCCACAATGTATTTATACAAGAATTGTACTCTACATGTAAACAAAACCAGCAATTCTTCTGACTAAAATACTGCCAATCAACTACTGGCTTGAATACCTAGATCTTGTGTCTTTCTCAAATTTAAACCTTACAAAGCTAAATTGGCCCCTTCAAATACCAACCAAAAAAGCCTTGATGAGCTAGCCAAATCTCTGGCGCTCTTGCATCCAGATCATACTGTCTTGCTCGGAGGAGTTTTTATTTTCCCGGTTGGGACTGGGAGAAAAAAACAATCATCACCAATTCGGAGTCCTACTAGACGAAAAAGGGCATGAACTGACTGAAACACCAACCAGGGGGGATAACACACTTGATCTTATTATCACTAACAATCCGTCACGAATTTCCCGAGTTAGAGTTCTGTCTGATTTATCAGATCACGACTTTCCATTGGTCGAGCTAAATATTCGACCCATGCGATATAAGCAAAAACGAGGACAAATACCGCTGTACAAGAAAGCAAGATGGGTCAGTTTTGAGGCACACCTTCAATCTACTGCCGAGAAACATAGAGACACATAAGCAAACCATTTCATATTTGAGAACGACATGCATGACAGTACATTCCCATCTCTATGGAAGTTCGGAAAAGTAACAGCTTTATTCAAAAGCGGCGATCGATGTGATCCTAATAACTATCGACCCATAACTGTTCTCCCTTCAGTCAGTAAGATCCTGGAGAAAGCTGTTCACTGTCAACTTTACTCTTATCTTAATGAAAACGAAATCATCACGTCCAAGCAATTCGGATTTAGACCGAAACTGTCTACCGAAGTAGCCCTAACGCATTTTACTGACAAGATCTTAGCTAACATGGACAAAGGTGAACTCTCTGGTGCAGTCTTCCTAGACCTGTCAAAGGCTTTTGACACTGTAGACCATCGAATACTACTGAACAAACTTAA
>JAOBYE010207214.1:0-17231 GCA_025403585.1 Parazoanthus swiftii
AGGAAGGGGGGGGGGGGGGTCTTCAGTTTTGTACGACCTGTCGTCGCGTACCAGAGAGAGGTCGAGAAGAATTTCACGAAAATGTGCACAGTCTTGGGATTTAAAATTGTTCATAGACTGTAAAGTCAGCCTTTTCCTTCGCCGAACTGATTTGGGCCAATAGAACAGGGGGAGGCAGCAGTCTCCTTTTTCCCTGACCGCGTGATTCCTCCCTCGCCACATTCTCTAATGTCACGACCGCGCGGCAAACTGACTCAAAAGTTCAGATTTCGGAATGAAATTTTGGCGAAGGAAGGGGCTGCTTTGTATTCTAATCTTTGAATAATTGAAATAATATAAACTTTTCAAACGTTTCTCTAAAAGTTACAATTTTAAAGTATCATTGGGACTAGGGTGTCAACCCCAGAAGTCAAAAATCTTGTGTTTTTTTTTTGGTCGTTCCGATTTCCGATTTCCTGAACACATTTCTCTGTCGTGCGCAGAATTTTCCAATAAATGCCTCAGAAATCTAATAGGTTAATTTAGAAAATATTGGAGAACCGGGTGATTTCAATTACCATGCGGGTGATAAGGCTCGAAATCTTGTTGCGGGTGAGTCGACAGCTGTGTGTATATAGTGTATGTCGAGGTATTGACAATCCGCGGGTAAACCTTTATACGGTACGCACCAACCATCTGTATTTGAGACCTTTAATGTCAAGAACTATGGCGGTTGGAAGCTAGAAATGTTGTTGTATTAGTGTTTTGAAAGGGCTGCTTTAAAACAACTTTTCATTGTTTATCAACTTTAGCAAGACGTCTTTAGATCGTAGATGTTTTTCTTGTCTTTTGCTGCAGATACAAGCTTAACAGCAATGTCGGAATTTTTGGAAAGCATCAGGGAATCTATCGATTTTGGTAAAGATGTCTTGGAGTCTGTCGAGGGCCTGTATGACGCTAGCATAGCCAAATACGAAAACCTCAGCGACTCTACCAAAAGGGAGTTTAAAAACACGTATCGACCCCTTGAACTGGGAATTATCAACGGAACAAATCAAACCCTCCGTTTTGATGGCCAGTACTTCGAATCTGGTTCATGGTTCATTAAACCACAGCCCAACGAAATCCCATCAGGCACTGCGGGCATCCTTTTTGTGGCTAACAAAACCGGCAAGTCGCATGGGGTCAGCGGCGCTGCCAAGTACGCCATCTGCGGTACGCCCGATTACCTTTATATCGGCTTTAGAAATCCTGAGGTTGGAGGCTACAGAATATTCATTGCAGTCAGCAGCAACAGGCCAGCCAAATGGGCTTTCGACAACTCCGTTGACGACCGCTCAAAAACCATTTTTGAGGAGAATTACCAGCTTAGCGCCACGCTTCGCAAGCCAAGAATATGTTCGTACAAGTTCTTCGAGTACTGTATCGCGCCCAACTAACTTAACAGACCTTTCAGTGCGGCGAACAATTTATGAACTGTGTGGTAACGAATCGTGGAATCAAATACTTAATTCCGCGTACACAAAATCTCGCAAAATTCGCTTATCATATGTCAGCTTTTTCTCGGTTTCAAAAAATTTGTTTGAACTGTAATGAGGTCTTATTGGATTAGCTTTATTTTTATAATTGGTACCCGGAACAACGAAACATTTTAAGTCTGTGTAGTTTGCATGAGTTGTTACTGGTCGGCCGGAGAAGTACGGTCGCTAATTCCGGCACTAGTTCATGAAACAAGATCAAGAGAGAAATAAGAACAAAAACGCACATGTACTTGTAAGTATTTTTAAAGCGATAAAAACTTTACCGATAATCGTGATTATTGTATTAGTTGGAATAAAGGATCAAATAAAATTAAGTTTTCAGTGGTTAACGCAACTTTTTGGCGTCATTTTAAGCAATAATCGACACTTCCTTTGTAAGGCGTGATTTTCCTCAATGAGGAACAGATTAATGTATTTTACACGGACGGACAGTGCACTACTGAAAAAAAAAAGCGGCTACATGTAAAACTTTGTCATATCCAAATTTTCACATAACACAACACAATTTACGGTGATGTTTAAAAATTAAACGTACGTTAAACGTTAACGCAAGTTGTCGCATAGCACTTATATTTCTGCACTGAAAGATAAACAGCTTTTAACAAGGAAAAACACCGCACTTTGGGGTGAGGATAAATGGCGGGGACTCGTTTATTTTTCGGCTCCTTATTAGATGAGAGGGGCTTGTTTTAGACTGGAGGCTTAATAAAGAAACTATGACTATAAGAAGGCTAAAAACAAACGCAACCAGTATGTTATCACGAAAAACAATCACCCTGTTAAGCTTCAAAGATTCCCGACACTTACGAGCCTTGGCTTCCATCTACGACTCCAGTAACATTTCACAATCTACTGATCACATGAATGAGCTCGTGAAGACGAGATGGGCACACTATTTTATTGTTAAAGGGAGATCCTACATTAGCAAAGGCACATTATGTACCCTGAAAAGCACCAGAGTACTTAACTAACAATTTTAAAACTTTAACTCTTTTAGCAGTTGGAAAACACTGCTCCAGAAGGGCGGGAGAGCATGGATCAAAGACTCAACATGTTCTTAAATTCACCACACCTGAAACTACAAAGAACCGGGTCCATACACCCAAACATTCCTGGAAGGCTTTGCTCTAACGAGTGTTTTACAATTAAAATCTATCATTAAGAGTCTTCAGATCGCAACGCTATTTAGCTTTTGTGGAATGCGTGTTACTTTATCTCGTCTGGGAAACAATACAGTTGCAAATCCTAATCAGATCACGATTTATATCCGTTCAAGATGGTGTGTTCGTTCGTGTAAAAAATTAGCTTTTCTTGCAATGCTTTCTGGGACCATTTGGGAAGATGGTTCTAGTCCAATTTTCATTTCTGGAGTAGCGAATAACACAGGGCCACTAAGGGGTTTGGTTAGCTTAGGCCAAACAGAATAATATATCTATAGTTCCTGTCACATACCGCCGAAAAATGTAGAGCCGGTGAGTCGGACGTAATATGATAATTTTTGTTAACATTTCTTGGATATATAAATCTTTTCAAAGAAAGCAAATCAGCAACAACTCGTTTTGCTCAAGAATTAATAAAACTTATGATCTGACATCAAGAAATGGTATCAATTTTCAAACCAGTGAAGCCAAATATTTGGGACTAATAATAATTTTTTAAAACTTGTGTCAAGTCAAGGAAATAGTTAATAAGTAGAAAGTTCGACAATAAAACTTTGTATGGCTGGCAATTTTGACGAGCAGAAGAAGCGTTGGTCGGGTGACAGGAACCAAGTGTAATAATTCTTTGGTCTGGGGCAAACTTTATTTTAAATTCTTCTTTTGGAAAACGCAATCCAGTTCGTGTTAGTTGTTGCTGAAGCATTCCTAGGATACACTGTCACGTAAACCCCTTACTGACAGCTCAAGTAAGTCTGTTAGGGAGTAAATCTAATGCGAACCCCATACACTCTTGAAGAACTACGTTCTGGGCGCGTTCCAGTGCTAAAATGTTGAGGCTAAAACAAATGGGGTGGGGTGGGTTCTAACCCCTTCAGGGGCCCTGATAGCTGAAAACTAGGATGAGACCTTTCCATGTGCATTTGTTTACTTGATGAGGAAGCTGCAGATGAAATCAGAACAGATAGTCAGTCTTCAGTAATCACAATTAAGCCTCGTTTACACGTTAACGAAAAGCTTTACGTTCAGATTCACAAACACTCACGCTCGCGTTCAGACTCACGCTCACCTCACGCTCATACTCAGCCGCATTCACACTGATACTCACGCTCTCACTCGCGCTCACACACACGCTCACATTCACACTCATTCACGCTCGCACTCACGCGTACATCCACGCGCACACTTGCGCATAAATTCTCGCTCACACTGACGCTGACACTCGCGCTTTCAGACGCTTACATTCACGCTGAGACTCGCGCTGAAACTCACGCTCACATTCACTCGCGCTCACATTCGCACTCACACACACGCTTACATTCACGCTCACACTCGCGCTCGCACTCGCACTCACACACATGCTTCTACTCACGCGCACACTCACACTCATACACACGCTTAAATTCAAATTCAATCAATCATGCTCACATAGTGAGCCAAAGTCAAAGAATCAAAAAAAGCTGCGAGTGCAATCCTCTGCGAGGCCTAGAGTTAATACAGAACGTTTTAAGAATTGAGTTAAGAATAACAATTTAGTTTTTAAATATAATATAGCAAGAAAGTAAAATACTTAATAACCTTTTTAACGTTTTTGAATTTTTGTAAATATGAGTTGTATAAAGATGTTTTTATCTTTATATTATTGCACCATTTGTTATGTATTTTTAACGAATGGCTTTTAAAGATATATACTATTATTTTTAAATTATTTTTATTATTGTTATAAACCATAATAAAAAATGGCAGTTATTTTAATATTCTTTTGTCTGTATCAAAGTTAGCCCAACTAGCCTTATTTAGGTCAATAAATTCTTTTGATTTTTTTGGCTGAAGAACGACGCTAGTTGGGCTAATTCAAATACAGACAAAAGAATATTAAATCAGCCGCCATTTTTGAAGAGGGTCTATAGACACAAGCAAACAATTCCATAGAATACCTGTATGGATAACCATGATACTTGGAACGAAATACGGAGAGAATAAGGCTGAAGAAAACCACGACCAGTCCCAAACCTGCCATCACAGTAACTACAACGGAAGCAAAACCATTGTACGCGTTAGAAACACTATATGATTGGAAGGGGGAGGGGATCATTTGGAATCCATAAAAAAACACTATTTTCAATATGGGCCTTGTTCCTTCATCCTAAAATTTGTCTTCAGCAGTCTTTAATTCATTACGTTTAGTTACGTGCTCCCTAACTGGTTGTCTTGGTTACTATATCCAAAGAAATGACGTTTTCATAATTTTATTATCAACTTGCATCTTTGTAGTGCAAATTTCAAGGACCGCTTTCAAGAACATTTCTTCTTGACCAGAAACACTGGCCTGAAGAAAAGTTGTCTAGACTAACAACGTCGAGAAGGCTTTGACATATGAATATTTTTTAAACTTAATTTTTACGTTTCATGCTATTGGCCGTTACTTTAAAGAGTAAAAATAAGTCACTATCTGAGCTATTTTTAAGCGCCTCCAAGGACCAAAGCCTAAATTCAAGGGTTTCAAGTCATCGACAATCAAATCCAAGGATTTAATTTTTGGACCAACTGACCCAAGGACTTGATGTTCGGACCGACCGACCCAAGGACTTGATGTTCGGACTGACCAACCCAAGGATTTGATGTTCCCACTGACTTGCCCAAGAATTTGATGTTTGGGCCGACCGACCCAAGAATTTGACGTTTGGGCTGACCGACCCGAAGAATTGATGTGTTCAGACCGACCGAACCAAGGACTTGGTGTTCAGACAGACCGACCAAAGAATTTGATGTTAGGACTGACTGCCCCAACAATTTGATGTTCGAACCGACCGACCTGGCAAAGATTTTATGCTTGGACTGACTGACCCAAGGATTTGATGTTCCGACCGACTAACCCAAGGATTTGATGTTTGTACTGACCGACTCAAGAAACTGATGTTCGGACTGACTGCCTCAAGGATTTGAAGTTCGGACCAACCGACGCAAGTATTTGATTGAACAAGTAAAGAGTTTGTCAATCAACCAGAGACTGGAACTCACTACCACCCAAAATCATTGAAGATCGCACAGAAGAGGCATTTAAAAAGGTTGTCACTCGCCGTTTCTGGTGACACTGGCCGCTAACACTTTCAAACTTTATTTTGGGCTTGACAACTCACAATGACTCAAACACATTCAAAAATTTGTTCTTGGTTTGCAAGAAGCGAATAGTGGTAACATTTTAACAAACATTTTAAAAACGGCAATACAGAAAATGTAGCTTACTTTTCTTTTTCCCAATGTCTTTAATTTCCTGGGCCTTCTCGTTCAGAAGAATCATCCCAATGACGTAAGCAGCGTCTACGGTTAGGGTCAAGGAATCTAGACACAACACACGCTATCTTTATTTATAAGAACAAACTTTGTAAGAACACCCAGGCTGAGATTTCAGCCCTAAAACTGACAGACAGATACATGTATGTCTGACGATATAACGCCATCAAACAAGAAAGAGCGCGAAAAATTGTCGGCTTTTTTTCTAATCAATGATTTTGGGCACTCGTTGCATGCACCAATATGCCCTTATCATTGAACATTTGGCTATCGATAGTGAAAAGCGTTTCGTTTGCGAAATTTTGAGAATATTTAAAAAAAACCTGAGGCTGAATTTGTGAAAAAAAAATATAATTTCGTTCGTTTAAAATCTAAAAATACAATATAACACGTTTTTACTGAACTGTATATAAACTTATTCCTTTCTTTACACGGCAAGATTAGCCAACAAACTCTTCACAAGCGACAGCCAAATGTTTAATGATGAGCGGTACATGTATTGTATTCGTGGAGTACAAAATATGTACAATGAAAAAGACATGAACTAAATCGTAAATGATAACACAATTCAATGTTAAACGGAAATGTCATAACTCATAATTAAGAATATTACAAGAATATTTTCAGCCTAAAATCGGTGCTGCCCAGAAAAGATGAATATTCAGCCTGGGCCGAAAAAACAATATCTTTATTCATAAAAAAGAAAGAATGTATCCAAACCTACAATTTATTCAACGTACAGTGCCATAACAAGAGTTTTGTACAATGCCCAAACTGAGAACTTATGGAACGAAATATTATGTTACGCGTGCACGTAAGAGATCAGTGAGTACGAATTTTGATAGCATGCAAACTTAACCAGGTCCACAACTGACCAACTGTTGGTGCTGGTTCAGTAAACACAACAAAAGGATACTAAGCCCCAACACGATGTGAGTCTCGGCTACAAACTGCGCTTGACTGCTTCCATGAATGTAGCTCTGTAGTAATGGGAAAGAAACAAACATTTTTTTGAAGAAATTGCTAGAGTTAATAATTTCTCAGGGGGTGGTGAACCCCATATTTCAAACTGCAGATCAATGGAGCTCTAGGCCCTTTCACAACATGTAAGCGCTTTCCATGAGCATGCTCCTGCTTTAAGTGGCAAAATGTTACCTTCCCAAGGTATACATCAAACCCTCTCTATAATCTTGCGGAATATTTTCTGACTGAAGGTACATGTAATTGACAGACCACAACACATGTCTACCCTACTCCTTTCGAACAGTGTGTGTGTGTGTGTGTGTCCTTTTAAATCCCCTGACAGAACGTAACCAACACCTTAATGTTTCTATCCACAGACGGTGTGGTAAAAGAAGGTCATACATACAATCCTGCGCCTGGCCAGGGATTTAAAACCCGATACCCCCTACCGTAGCTGGCAGTCAAACATCTTAACAACTGACAGCATTTACCTCTCACACAAACTGTTACGATCCTAATGGCACATTTTTTGACAGTATAAAAAGGTTACAAGTACGGGGGAGTCGGTTTATTGGTGGGTTGTATGGGGAAACCCTGCACAAATGGGGTGCTGTCGGTGTACAGTCACCGATGTCTGTCTTTGAAGCTACAACAACAAGGCTACAAATACATGTATCAGCAACGGATGAAGTCGTCTCACAAATTCTACAGATGTCACTCCGAAAGTTAAGGAAGTTTGGAGCAACGTTGATGGATCTGCGATCTTAGGTTTGACTGCAAGTCCTAATCGAGCAGATCCCTTTAAATGGTTTTATTTCAGATATGTAAGTAACTTTGATTAATTATGCTTATATTTTTTTTGTTTCACTGTGCATTGTCCTATTTGATGCGCGCCTGATTGTTGAATTTGTTTTTCAACTTGTTTCCTGTTTTTAGTACGTAATTAAATCACTGTATTGTATTCTGGCGTTAGACGTAAAGTCTCTTTAAACGGTTTCAATTATATTGCCTGTACTAACGTTTGTTCAGTAACTGTGCTCACCGATAGTGGGTGGCTCCTCCTAAAATGGTCTGCAATTGGTCTAGGACTTAATGGAGCCGAAACCAATTGTACATGTAAAAATGTACACGTTTTAGGTGTTGTAAGTTTCCGCCTCAAATTGCTGCGGTCTGACCTTTGCTCCCAACTTCTGTACTGTCCAGTTTAGGACTTTTGGTAGCTTCTAACTTTCTGTTGATCTAACAATTACGACTAAAATGGTACAAACAGTTAACCCTATAGCTGGGCAACACATCCCTGTAGAGGCTACATAACTTCATTTTTATGTCTACTAATAACCCCTGTTTGTACTGTATCTTATTAACATATTAAGTAAAACTGTGCAGCTTACCACTTGTCCAGTTTGTGGATTTCGGTGAGCATAAGGTGGCCCTCGGATGTGGTTCCACATCTGGCCTGAGGTCATTGCAAACACAATTCCCTGCAAAACAAGCTTTTGTATTAATTTCATACTACAGTAAATGTAGCCTTGCTTTACTGATGTTTAAAAACATTTTCCAAAGAAAATTACTAAGGCTGCAAAAGTTGCATAAAAACCAAACGTTTTCGACTTCAGATTCATCATCACCCTTAGTAATTAATTTTATCCATTTCACCTTTTAAGCGAACATATGTCAAATATTTCCCAAATAAGTAATCCCATAATTTGCGTGTATTTTTGTCATAGTTCATTACATTGTTTTGTTTGTTGTTTTCTAGTCTAAAATACTCATTCGAACAATTTCAAATTGTTTACCGGTACATGTACCTTTCATTCACTGTTGCATAGCAGCAGTTCCTAACTGAAACTTGAATATTGTTATGGATAGCAACTACCTCCTGTACAATAATATATGTAGCCAATAGCTGCTTTCGGTACTGTAAATACCAAATGGCCAGTTTACAGTACCGCTCGTGCAGAACTTTACCATCCACGTACGACGAGTGACTCGTGCGTAATAAGCTTGAGCATCAATGCCACTCGCCATTTACTCATTGACAATTTGTGCACAAATTAACTCACAATCGCGCTTCACTCGCAATTTACGCGTAAAGTACAATACATGTATATTTTAGTCCGAAGTGAATTCACTGGACATGCAAAGAGAATAAGAGTCTTGGAAAAGGAATATTCATACTGCTAATCCATGTGTGAAACGATCGATGTATGTGTAACCATTTGAAAACCATACGGGTATAATGTATGAACAATACGGATCCCAGGTTGATTTGTTATAAAACATAGCTTGGTTACTGTATTCTAGGGTTGAGAGAACGTTTATTATTATTTTATGGAGAATACAGGGTTGGACAAAGTTCTGCTTGTCAAGTTTTGCAAGCACAGCTGTCCAAACCCTTGTACAGTTGTTGAGGAAAATTCTCAAACACTAGTGAAGCCTTTTACAAATAACAGTGCATTGTTCGCACTTGCAGTAGCTTTTCAATGATAGTAATAACCACAGTATTTTTGGAAAAAATACATGTGCAAAATAGATGCATTTCTAACCCGTCTCTCATCTCATAGCCTGTGTTTCCCGTAAATGAGTGGCCCCTAAGTACGTGTGGTAAATGTGAGTAGATACGTATAGCGTCAGTAGCTTCAGTCACCAAAACACCAAACACACGAATAATTCATTTACAATGTCAGTTAACCCAAGATGTTTCAGTTTTTAAAAAGTCAAATATGCATGACTGGTCAACATGACCGGCAATGAAACGTTTTGTCCGGTCAAGTCACCATTCTGGCTGGACATTGTCTGTTGACCGGCTGTTATTTTGAGCCCTGATCATACAAGTTTTTGTGGACAACATACAGCACATTACAAGTATAATCATGTAATTAGTTTGACATGACTTACCAGGGCTCCAATAGCCCAGTAGGTTTTGTTGTACAAGAACTCGAGATTCTTACGTCTAATGTACAACAGGCCTCCTATAAGTATCACAAGCAACCCAAGTGCAATGGCACCCATGTAGTTTGGAGGCCTGAAAACTCGGATCTGCAAGGCAAATGTTCATAATGACCAAGGCAAGTCAGACTGTGATGTCATTGATATGGCAAAACACTTCAAAAATCAGGTAAAACACAATTTTTCCCTTTTAAACATCCTCTCCAATCTCCCTAATCGTAACCAAAATATGACCCAATGCTCCTCCTTAAGTGTAATTGCAAACTTGTAAGTTTATGTAAAATCTATACATTTTAATACATTGTTAGCAGTACATGCACATTGTAAATACTGAAACAACAAGGGACATTATTTCCATTTTGTTTTAAATAATGCATAGTTAAATTATAATACTACTTAATGTTTAAAGTATAAACTGCTTGTGAATTGTTAACAGACTGTTACATGTTTTAGAACAATGTGACAAAAACTATTTTCCAAAATATTTAGGAGCAGTTTAAAGATATTCTCGACAAGAGGCCGTGTGCAGCCAGGGCTCGATTTTTACGGTCGGCCGGTCGTCAGAGACGACTGAAATCCTCATGGCACAACCGAGAGTAGTAGCTTAGTCATCCTTTGGACGACTGGGACCAACCGATTGATATATGTTACAAACTGATTTGGTTTGGCCTTACTTCTAGTTAAAAAAATTAAATTTAAATGGAAAAAAGTATAAAACACATGCGCTGATCACCTATCATACACTCATGTAGCTGTTTGAGTCATTTTTATTTAGGTCAACCTCAACTTTTGAGGGACGCTTATTAATAAATAAAAAAAAAAAATTTGGTTACCCCTTGTACAACAAGAAATTTTCCTTAAAATCAAGCCCTGGCTTAGTCCTTACAATTTATCTGTATTCAAAGAGTTATACTATGAAAACAAAATTTATTAGAATTGACAGTTTAACACTCACATGTATATCTGTTCTTTCTGCAACCCACCGCACCAGCTGCTCTGATGAAAATCCCATCCTTACCGAGGTGAGATGAAAAAATGTAAAAACAACATTTAGTTGGAGAGCTCAATGCAAAAACAATGTAAGTGAAGATTTTAGGCCACCTTTTAAAAAGCCCATTGGCAAAATGTCTTCAATTTTTTTCACTGTAAGTTATAGTTAATAGCTACATAGTTACTGTATATTGGATAATTGTCTTACAGTACAATGTACCTGTGAGATTGTACAGACTGTACAGTATTTTCATATAATTATGTACAGTAGCCAACATGTAGTTCTTACAAACCAAGTTCAGCTTCTGCTAAACCAATACCGTGCTATTCTACTTTTGACTATGAAAAAACTTCATGCCAAAATGGCACTTGAAAAGCATAATATAGTTTTTGCTGGGTGTAAACATTCCCTCCCCGCCCTGTTTGAAACTTAAAGAAAACAAATTAAATAAGAAAGTGAAAAATGAAACTAGACTTCCTGTTAGTATTTGACTACCTAAACTAAAAAAAGGTATTTTGACCTGTTCCTTTTCTCATAAACTATTATAATGAAGTAGCAGATTTTGTTTTAACCTAGCCACATTTTCTTACTACATGTAGCTACCAAGCCCTACACAGTTAGATCATTCCTGAGTGGGCTTCTGTTTGTGTCAGCCAAAACCAAAACAAAGAATGATCTTAATTAAGAGAGAAGTGTCATTTTCTGCTGGCTGTAGAATGAATGAATAAATTTAATTAAAGAGTGACATAATTCATTTTGTCTGTTGAGCATTGCTGTACCTTTGCATATCGTAAGTGTCACCTCTTTTAGGTTTTCCCTTTGGAGGGAAATGCATGAAGATAGGCGCTGAGTTCAGTCGCAGCTGTATGTAAAATGATTAGAACTTGACATTAGTTATTAAGTACATGTACTTAGTTTTAAGTGTTCAAATACAAAACATATTAGGTTATTTTGTTAGGAAAGTTAAAGAGCTGATCAAAAACAACAATCCCTCCAAAGTTCTCACCACTTGTTACATTTGTACATGTAAGAGAATTCATTTAGTAACAAATCATAAATTATGTTGCATTTGGGGCTGAAAGGGCTCAATTACATTTTAACTATAATTAATTATATAATGTAACCAAAGTATGCATGTGCAAGGTTGGCACAGTTGGTAAAGATATCTGACTGCCAACCATTGTCCCAGGTTCAAATCCCAACCTGGTCGAGGGTTGAACTTTGGGGACCTTCTTTTGCAACAATTTGTCCATGGACAGGGACGTTAAGCTGTTGGTCTAGTCTCTTGACATTCTATCGGAGAACTGAAAAGAAGCCACACACTTGTCCAAAGGAGAAGGCTAACTTTTTTTCGTGACAACTACTTTTAATTACATGTACATTTTAGAACAACTCAAAGTGTTAGGCCTGGGCTAACACCGGTGTTGTGGACTGTCACCTCTTACCCTACAAAGGGCCTGCTGTAATTGGGGAACCTGTAGAAGTGTCCCTCTCCCTTCGGGAAAAAGCTGTTTAGAGCATTCATTAAGATCTAATTATTGATTCAGACAGAAATAATAATACATACAGCATTAAACACATCTGGCCCTTCATCAAAGTCCACCATTGCAAAGAACAGCTTATTGGAGTACTGCTGAGAATATCGCCAGGAATTGGCAACAATGGTAAATTCGTTACTTGCTTCCCTGTTGAAAAGTTCAAATTACACATTAAATTAACTTCACAAAGCACTTACCATTCAAAACCACTGATTTTTACTAAAAATGGATACTGTACGTCCCAAGTGACTTGCATAAAATTGAACATCAAAACATGCTGACCTGCCAGGCTAGTAGAAAAACCCGCATTTGCATTGAGACTCAATCCCATGATCAAATTGCTTCGTGTGGACAAGTTTCATTTTCACAAGTCAATGAGTTTCAGAACATAAATGAGTGTTACAATGCAAAACACGTCCATGCTCCCAATATTTTTGGCACCTGCTTTCTATCTTGGAATGCACTGAACTGGACATTATTTAACCATTTTGGAATTAAGATGAATATGCATGTAAATGTGTGATCTGGACTGTTGTCATACACACCTACAAATGGTGCACTGACGTTGTGGAGCAAGTGCTGTCAACATAAGGATGACAGAATAATTCCTGGGAGAGGCTCGCAGGTAAGACCTGTACTTGTCACCATTCATTCTAATCACAGATTTCCTATTGTTCCATTCCATCAGCTGCTTTACTCTTCCATCAAGAAGTGCCTGTCAGTATAATAATCAACGTCACTTACATGTACAGTATACTAATCATTTAGAAAACATGTCATTTGAACAAGCAAAACTCTGCATTCTTGTTACGGTACAGATATGTACATGTAGTAATACTGCTTGACTAGAGTGTGCCAAACTATCTGTTATCAACTGCAATTGTATTACTCATACAACTTACATGTAGTTATAGTACCTAACAGACGAGAGATGAAAATTAATGGTTTTTAAAGCACAAATGCAGGACAAAGTTACAGTCAGTACTTTCAAAAAAAGAATAGGAAACAGACTGACTAAAAGTCACTAAAAGTGGCACTTTGGTAAAATGAAAGGGCTGCCAAAAGTAAAAGGGGTACTTGACAACTCCTTATCGAATTATAATGCTTTATACATTTATATGCAAATAAATAAAGCTTGTGATGCTGTCCAGACAAATTGTGCATCATCATTTGTTGTACTGTAGATATGATAAGCAGCTGCATGTATAAATGAACAGGTGCTGGCAACATTTTTATGGTAAGTGTAGGTACTGCTTTTGAAAGGGTTTTAATATTCTATTTGCTGGTAATTGAAAGAAGTTACATGTACCACTTTCTTGATAGGTATGTGAAAGGATCTACAGTTTCCTAGTGTATTTAGACTTGATGCAAGGAGTATTATTTCAGGCAAAAATGGTGTATGAAATGTAAAGGGGTCACCACAAATTGAAAGCCCCTCACTTCTGCCCCTTCTCCTCCCGGGCCTTGTTAAATTTATCAATAAGGGCCGCTGAAAGTGCTCTGGGATGCCAAAACCTGGGTGTCCTTTGGCTTCATTAAACATAATGAAAAAAAAGCAACATCATTTTTCATAAAAAATATCAAATGGTAATCCATTATCTAAACCCTAGTAGCCTTATAAGAACCTATAGCCTAAACTATCCTTACATATGCGATAAATAGGAGACTATTAAGTGTGAGTGACTCAGTAACCAACTTAGCTTCCTCTTTGTGACTAGATGTGCAAGTACATCAAAATTCTGAATGTTTCAAATAGGTTAAAATTGCAACAATTTCTTGGAATCTCGTGTCACTAAAAATTACAGCATGAAATCCTCGTGTCATTGCTTTTCAACCACGCCATTGTCATTGATTCAATCAATATACACTAAAGTAAAGGTTTTAAGTAGAACTAAACGCAAAAAAAGTTCCTCATATATAAATATGTATCAATGATTCCATGTGCTAAACGAAATCGTAATTAAACTGACTAACTTGCTACCCCCACCTCTTTTGTGACCTTTTTCTTGCCATCGCACAGAGAAAACGCGACAAAAATGCCAAAGACTGCCAACATCCAACCAAAAGACGCCATGTTGAAGCTTCCACACAAGTGGGACCTCGTCTGATACTTCATAACAGCAGAACTTTAGGGTCTCGTTCTCCAAGCTGGGTAACCACGCTTGATCTTCACGCGTCTGTGAGTTTCTGAGGGAGTTGTTTTGCTTGCTTGGGGGAAAGTTGATATTTTCTTTGTCATAGTTTTATTGAATCAGTTGTTGAATTTTGGATCAGTGGAGCATCGACTTGAAGAACTTCCTAGTCAAGGTAATCTTTGGTTATACTGTGTTTCGTTGTATCTGCATCATTTTGACTAGTGTAGTTTCAGAGCGCGCCTTTTTTGCCTGGTAACTGGTGATTGAATACAGATATGCACACTGCATGACATTATGTATTTACTTGCAGGTTGCTCAATTTCGTTGATTTAGTAAATACAAATTCATTGAACCTTTTACTCATTTATTAGATGAAGATGTTACTTAAAGCTATATAACAGATCTGTTTTAACTTTTCCTGGTCTAGTAAATTATATAGAAGTTCCGCGTGTACAGATCGAGTGAACATATTTATTGTGAACTGTCACTAACTGACTGCAATACCTCATTTGCAATGCAAGGAACTTCAAGTGCATGAAAGAACAGTGGTGGTATAAAGTGTTGGTTTTTCTTTGCTACCTGGTTGTACTTTTAAACGTATTTTCTTTTGAACTGGAACATCAGCAAGCGGGCGAGCGTGATTCCATTAATTTGACAGTTGGTGTGTTAGTCACAGCGAGCGAGTCACGAATTCAGAAGATAGTTTTACTTGGATCATACGCATGTATGTCATCGTACTGTATAAGTGCAGACTCCAGATGTTGTTCAGATTGAGTGGCAACTGAACTAAGTCAATAATTTATAAAAAGACGTTTTTGTGATCTGTTATAAGAAAATAAACACAAAGATTTCAGTTAAAATTGAACGTTTTCAGTCTTGAATGAATGTACACATATAGTTACACTTTCAATTTATGCTATCGATATCGAACACCCTCGAGGTATACGTAGAAATTTTGACCTGTCAGCAAAATGACATTTACATGTAAGAAAGTGGTAAATTTTAATCATAAAATAGTGGAACTTACAGTAGTATCGAAGTTCGTATTATTTATATTTACTGCTATAAAGTTTTTTAGCAAAAAAACCCCCATTTTAGTTGGTGTTTTGCCCTTCAAGTTGCCATTGAAGTTTAGCCTTAGAACTCTCTAAACAATTTGCAAACTATACTGAGCAGTGTTCGAATGTAAGGATTTTCGGTAAGTTGTCCAACGGGCAAGTAGGTTTGAATTTTCAGTTGCCCGTGAGAATTTTGACTTGCCCGTCTTATTTATTGTTTTCCGTGGTTAAGGTACAAGACATGATATGTTGATAAATTGGAAGGGTTAACTAAAGCGTTTGGGGGTGATGCAAAGGGAAATAAACTGACAAACAAAGTGTCAACTGATTTACGTACATTTATTTAGTACCAAACTAATAATACAGCTTTATTTCTAACAAGTACAAATTGGTTGTTTAATACCGTGTTAAATTTTACTCGAGTCCAAGGCATGAAGATTGGCTATTGAAAATAATATTAAGACTTGATTGGTCAAAGCTTTCTCTTACCTCAAGAGCAGACGAACAAGAACTCAAGCACGCGAGGCGGTAGTGCCGTCTACTTGCATCTGAAACTGTACAATTTTACTGAATTGTTTTACAGTAGAAGTTTTAGATTCTCAGTATTCCACTTAAAAGTGTATATGCCGGGCAACTAATAATACAAAAAGTTGAATTTTTGTTTGCCTGATCGAAATTCTACTTGCCGCGGGCAAACGGGCAACCATAAAATTCGAACGCTGCTGAGATGTTTCTACACTCTGTGTTTGGCTATACAGTACTCACAGGTCTTGGAAATACATATACATGTACATGTATTTTTTGCCATTTGTTATTCTTTAATTTTCTTTCTTGCTTATGTACATTTTCAAAATACAAAACTACCTTGAAGTTAGTTTTTATCATACAGTGGAGGTGTACTTTATATTAATGGTAGCCTCCTCCACAAGCAACTCAATGAGGCAAAACTTTGGCTTTATTGGCAAATATAGGCAAATATGGGGCTAATGCAGGTATATGATAGTTGATGGTGGACATATAGGTTAAAGTATCATTACCTATCATTTGCCCACATTACCTGCACATTTTCCTGTATTTGTCTTCTGCCTCACTGAGTTGCCTGCGGAGGAGGCTAACTTTTCGTAACATGCACTTCCCTGTAGGTTACTCCCCTACATTTACAGCCTGCCTGTAGCCAGGATTTTTGTTGGGGGGGGATGCAAATTTCGTAAACTTGGACTCTTCAAAGCCACATTTATGGGACAAACACACTTATGGCCGTTTTTTTTTTTAGTTGTTTCGATTTATGGTAGTACAATTGTTGCGATAAATCTCTTCGGATTTCTTTATGGTCTTGTTAAATCTCCAAATGCGGACTTTTTTGGACCCTGCCTATGGGCCTGATTTATAAGTAATTTGGGATGTGCCCCCCTTCAGGTATACTTTGTCAACCTTCTGATCATAAAAAGGGGTATATTTTAACTTTTGGATCCAAAATTATGTGTTTTAGTGATTAAATGTGTGAAATTTGAGATGAAAATTGTGAAGATGTTATGAATTCCGGAGAACTTTTCTCATAAACAGGATCACCTAGGGTTTGAGTGATTAGATGGAAGCTCTCCACCCAAGCTTAGGAAGATTCCCAGA